>JAFBJR010000096.1:5542226-5700140 GCA_016785285.1 Brachirus orientalis | reverse complement strand
GGGGGGGGGGGGGGGGGGTATAATCTCTCCACCTAGACCTTGGTCTGTCTCGAGATCTCCTCCCAGTTGGACATGCCAGGAACACCTCCCTGGCATCTTTACTATGAGGAACAGCACCTTAAAATCGGAGGCCATGGTTCTCAGTAGAGAACCAATGGATTGCCTATACTCCAGGTGGGGAAGGAGTCTTTGCCCCAAGTGAAGGAGTCCAAGTATCTCAGGGTCTTGTTCATGAGTGAGGGAACAATGGAGTGTGAAATTGGCCAGAAAAATTGGAGCAGCAGGAGCAGTATTGCGTTCGCTCCACTGTTGTGACGAAAAGGAAGCTGAGCCAAGAGGCAAAGCTCTCAGTCTCCCAGTCGAGCTACGCTCACCTATATGGCCATGAGCGATGGGTCATCATGGCCATTAAAACAAGATCACAGGTACAAGTGGCTGAAATGGGTTTTTTTTTAAAGGAGGGCGGCTGTCTTAGAGATGAAGCTCAATCATCAGGGAGAAACTCAGACTAGAGCTGCTGCTCCTTTGTGTTGGAAAGGAGCCAGTTGAGTTGGTTCGGGCATCTGGAAGTCCAAGAACCAAGACAGATATATCTTATGGCTGTTATATAATGACATTGACACTAAGTGGGTGGTTCAGGTTTATCAGATGATGTAACAGTGCTTGTGTTAAGGCGAGAGAGTTCTTTTTTTTTTTTCAACCAGTTTTTTGTTTACGTTATAGTTGATGCCAAGATAATTTTATAGTTATCCCATCATTATCTGATGAAAAATTCAGGGTCGAATATCTACAGTCAAGTCGTTGTACTCCATGCTGTGCTCATGATATGGCCCATTACAGCAAACCATAATAATTATATGGTAGTATTTGATTTGTTTAACATCAAATATAGTTAGAGATTACATTTTAGTCTGATCTTTATTATCTATTTGATAATGCGCGTTGATGTGGTCACAGTACTTTGACACAAAATGGGAAAAAAAAGATCGGAGGTTGAACATATCCATACTTTTATTGAATGAGATTAATTTTAGAGAGACTAAATGAAATATGGTACAGGCATGAAGACATGTGATGTACAGATGAGTATATGTTCATGTGTAATACATGTCTCCTTTTGCGGGCATGTATGTACTAACCAGCACTGCAGTGACTATATTCTATCTGCTTAGCGGCAGGATAATTAACATCTTCACCTGGCTCCTGGTTTGTTCGTTTAAAAAGCCTAATTAATCACAGGGACAACGTTGGGACTGGAGTCGGTGCCGCCAAGCGTGAAATTACCTTTCTCAGAGACTGGGCTCAAACGTCCATAAACAGTGATCCTGCCAGCCTTCCCCTCTGTACCTGCCTGTGCCATTCTTTATCTCACTCTATACATGGCCTTGGAATGAGGTAGCAAGGAGAACAAGAGCAAGAAAGAGCAGCAGAGGTGGGAAACAATGCCAAAGAATAAAAATGAAGAAGGAGATCTGAGACAGAATTGTTTCTCTCGTGATATCCCACTGCACAGACAGAGTGATGGTCCTGCACCGCTGCGTAAAAATAAAATGAGCTGGTGGGCTGGTGTACCTGAAACACCTACTCTGGCCCAATCGTTCTCTTTGAACTCTCCAACATGGTAACAAAGGGAACTTCTTTACATCAATAGACGTGCACTATCATAGCCCACTGCTGGTGTTGAGTAGAGCGGCAGCTGTTCTGGGAGAAGCCTGTGTGAATCACTCAGAAACCCACTCTTCTAACCTCGCCCTCTCCTCCTACCTGTCAACCGGGCAACACCCCCCCGCCTTCCTCCACCCACCACAAGCCGCCATCAGCATCAGCTGTCTTTGTACTTAACCTCACACATCACAGCTAACTCGTATATCAATGCTGGGTTGAGACAGTGGAGAAGAGGATGTGTGCCTATTTCTGGCCCAGTAGAGGTGGATAATGGCCACTGTGTGTTTGTTTGTGTGTGAAATGCTGTTGAACTCGATGGAGGTGCATATGCTTGACTGCGGTGTGCGCTGTGGCAGACGTGCAACACTAAAACACATGACACCCTCTGAGACACAGACAAAAATATCAAAATGTGCAGGCAACGCCAGTCCAGTCAGTTTCTCCTCTTCACACATTATAAATGTTAGAAGATTTTTGCAGGAAAAACATGTGAAAACTTAAATTAAAACTGCAGTGGAAGTATGTAGGGTTTTTTTTTTTGGCACTTCTAAAAAATGTACCAGAGCCTTAGTGATATATATATATATATATATATATCAGCAGTTTACTGTTCACTTGTGAGAAACTGCACCTGCACCTAAGTTACTGTGTTTGGTTTACAAGCTGACATGTGTCCTAAACATGTTTCTCATCTTGGTGCAAAAACCACATAGAAAAGCTTTATTTAAATTCATAACGATGAGGAAATGAAGTAGAGAAGAAACAGGGAAAGACAGAGAGCAGGGCTGAAGTGAAAGCAGCTCTGTTTGGGTACAAAATGTCATCACTTCTACGTGTTTGCCGAACAGGAGGTTTAATACGAGAGCATTTACGTTAATATTCTGTACAAACACTGATAAACAGTGGTGTTGACCTGCTTTGGTCTCCACTAAAGTGTGTGTGTGTACACACTCAGCAGAGGGAGAGTCCAGTGATTTTAAACCCAACTTTCGTTCAATTCAAATTCATTCCAACTTGGCAAGGTGGTTAGTCACACATATTCCTGTGGAATGACAAAGTCAGTAGAAATCTCTTTTATTCTTCACTTATCACTCAACTGTTTAATACAGCAGGGGGGAAAAAAACTAACATTTGAGTTCGGCATCTCTGCAGATGAATCTTCTGTCTGAGTTAACAGGTGGATGATAAGCTGGTGAGGAGGCCGAAGCACACGCAGAGATGTTGGAATGATGTGTCAAATGAAATGACAGGCAGAGAGATGGACAAGATGTGATGACATGTATGGTGAGTCATGTATGCAGTGCCTAAACTAGCTCACAGGCTTCACATCATTAACTTTGGGAATATACTGTACCTGCTGTCTCCTTTTCCACTGCTTCCCCTGATATTTATTGTTCCACTCGTATATTGCTCTATGTGTTTGTGGGTGTTACAACGAGGCCGAGGAGAAAACCTGCTCACAACAAGAACGAGGAGTCTCCCTCTTCCACACTCCGACGAAACAACCAGCAACACAATTTATCAAACCATTTTAAAGGTTTACTAAAACAAGCATGAAATGTCTGCAGGCAGGCTGACTGTGAGTCATGATTGATCAGGCCTCTTGTAGTGGAACCTCCAGTCGGCTTGTAGGATCCACCGGGACATCAAGCATGCACACCTGCAGCACATCACACACTCAGAGGAAAAACACTCGTGTTGAAAGGGAAAGCATGTGGTGTTGGTGGGTTCGATGTAGCCTTAGTGCTTCACCCACGCACCTGAGTCACACTTTATAGAATTAGAATTCATTTTACTTTCACACACACACCAATTAGTGATAGTGAATTTCTACCCCTGCATTTAACACATGCCTTTTTTTTTTGCACATAAGTAGCGAACACACATGAACATGGCGCAAGAACATTGGGCAGCACTTATCTGGGAGCTTAGGTGTATCCCACCCCTTGACCTGTCCCAGGATTTAAACCTGCAACCCAAGAAAAGGGGCACTTTACTAACTAATCAACCGGACATCTAAAAAAACATACCATAGACAACCTTAAAATTTAGATTTCTGTCATGCAGACTTGACTTGGGCCCAGTCCCAATGTCAGCCCTCGCAGACTCAGAGGTTACAGCCTTTCTAGGTTTCTAGGTAAATATAATATCTAAGGATAAAGCACATAGATTTCAAACGGAAACTGTAGCCAGCAGAATTTTCAAAAGTTTCTGTTTTCAGGACACAAAAAATGCTGGAGTGGTGTTGATGGCAGGTGTATCTGTAGCAGAATGTTAACATTTTTCACCATTTTTAAAAGTGGGTGTAGCCATAGACTCTGAGGCGCGTTCACATTCTGTCAGTGAGGGCTTACTACTGTCCCTCTGCGAAATAGTCAAATATGTGATGCTGCCATTTTAAGCACTTTATGACCATTTTGTGTGAATTACCATTTCTGCAGATTTTGCCTGAGGTAATTACCCACAGTTTAAAGCACATGGGTAACAAACCAATCTGCAAACTATGAACAACAATGTTAAAAAAAATAATAAAACAGGCATAAAAGAAGCAAACAACTGTGTTGTTGCCAAATCAAAAATTATGTGTATTTAGAGGATAAACAGAGGAATATAATATGTAATAAAGTTTATTAATCAACTATTTATTTTATTTCTTGCAAAATGGCCTATTTTGCACATGGTGTAAATTCTTTATTTCAAAATTATCCCTCATCAACTCTTCAAGTCAACAGAGAATAAATGCTGTAAAATAAAACTTCCAAATTTGCCAAACAAAGGCAGATTTTTGGCATTGTCAAGGTAAAGTAATGTGATGAATAAAAGGGTTTGCATGTGCTTTCTGTTTATATGGTTTTAAGACTATAAAGCCTCTCACTCTGTGGCTCTTCTTAGCAGGTGACGCCATCAAAGTCCATGAAGGTTTAGGGTGAAAAATTGGGATTGTGCCTCACTATAAATAAAATATATAAAGTAAAATATATAAAGTCCAAATAATGTCACTGTTTAAACAGATGAAGGTCCTCATTAAATGTGTAATACACACGCAAAGATCCCAGAAGTGCATCTGTGCAGAATACATGTTGGCGAAGAAAGGACACACTCACAGACACACAAAAGGACACACAGGCGCACACACACACAAAAGGACACACAGGCGCACACACACACAAAACATTTCTTTGTGTCAGAGGGAGCCATCTTTCTGATCTTTCTATAGAAATTTGTGATGAGCTGTGTGTTTTGTACGTCCTCTGGGAACTCACTCACTCATCTTCTACCTCTTTATCCTCCACATGAGGGTGCCTAATCCCAGCTGACATAGGGCAAGGGGTGGGGTACACCTTGGATAGGTCACCAGTCCATCACAGGGCCACACATAAACAACCATCCACACATTCATTCTACGGGCAATTTAGAGTGTCCAATTGGCCTAATCCCCAAATCTGCATGTTTTTGAACTGTGGGAGGAAACTGGAGAACTGGGAGAAAACACACGGTCACACACACGCGGAGAACATGCAAACTCCATGCAGAAGGGCCCTTGTTCCAACCGAGTCACTAACCCAGGTCTTCTTGCTGCAAAAGCAAGAGTGTGAACCACTACACCAGCCGTGTGGGCTTCCATTTGGGAACTGGCACATATAAATAATCTAGTTTCATAAATAAATTTGAGGCACTGGGAGCTTAGAGTAAACAAATATTAACATCCAGATTATCCATGCGGAGTAATTCTTTGCATATCTGCATGTGCACACATATGTTTGAATGTACAGTAAACCTAGGTGTGGGTGCAAATGAATTCAAGTGAGTGTGTGTCTGTGAAGGCAGAAGTCTTCTGTTGCTGCTGCTGCTGAGTTTCTCAAAAAATCAGAACACAATAAATTAGCTGAGAAATGTGGGGAGTGGGGAAAAGAATTAGGAGACAGTAGCAGTGAGAAAGAAAAGGAAAAAAAAAAAGGAAAAATGGAGTTTCAGGAAGTGAAATGTTGATGCCAGGCTGCTCACTGGCAGCTGACAGACGGACAATGTGGCCTGATTTTTGGGTTGCAATCAAATCTCTATAAACGAAGTGATCATTCAGTCTGCCTAAACTCTCCTGCATTACTGCCAACCAGTGAGGACATGCACTACTACTCCCCCCCCCCCACACACACACAGACTGCATTTGTGACAACAGGAAGGAGGCGTTTTCGGCAGAATTTGTAATCTGCACACATGCTGCATATGCATAAATAAGCAAAAAGTGACTGGGGTTCTGGAAAATGAGGAGCGGAGGAAGGAGATTACAACAAATATAAGAAAAAGACAGGAAGATGTTGCAAATGAAAGAGATTATGTATAATCCCCACACTCCCTTTGGGGGTCGAGAGTGTGTCTTTTGTTCACTCTACACAACAGTGCGATAAATCATGATATTTCAGAGGTGATGTCAGCGTTGTGACTTAATGTCTGATAAGCTGCTTAAACTGTAATTTATACATAACCTTATCAAAACTATTCAGGCAGGTGTTACCTGATAAACAGAGAAACATTTTGGACCCCAAGGATGGAATTAACCTTTGGCTGTCAGTAAGAGGAGACAAACACAAACACAAACGCACACAAACGCACACAAATCATCAAACATGTTTGCCTCTCAGTTTTTGTCGAAAAGGGGGGGAAAAAATCACTGGGCTTCACATCAGAGCCAATCGAGAACTTCTTCCATCTTAGTCTGAACCACTAAGCTGAAAGCTTACCTGTGCACTTACTCCTCTCAGAGAGAGACTCAGCGAATATAGAAACACCACGTCAGGGAAAAAGAAAAACTCTTTATGTTTCTGCCCCAAGGTCCCGCTGTTCCCAGCCAGCTCCTCGCTTTGCCCCTGCAGCCATCAGGAGCTCATACAGTGAAGTAAGGGGCTTTTTCCTTCACATGTGCAAACAGGTGGCCTCTTATGTGAACGCTTGCTCCGAAAGTGGTCATGTTCTCATGGTAAAGACAAGAGACGGGCTCGCTGACAGCTGAGTGCATTGTTTGATTGTCTCAAAGACTGTGGCTGTTTCTACAGTGCATCTGTAGTCACAATGATGATGTTGACAGACTTACTCAAAACTCCTTTTGTTTGTTTCACAAAACAATGGGTTCTTGATTTCGGTCTGATAGACAAAAGCTGACGCTGATTTGTAGCCCAGATTTGATTCTCTTCTTCTTTTTTTTTCAAGGCTAAAATTAAATAAAACCGTCAATAGAAGCTGAAAATGTGCCTTGAATGAAAGCACTTGATGAGACAATTAACGTCCTCATCAAGGCGGGAAACAAAGAAACATAATGTTTTTTTGTATTGGAGACTAAATCAGGTTATTCGTATGAGAATGAAAAGTGTAATATCGCTCTTAACAAACTTGATTTACAAAACAAATTGCTTTTTAAAAGGTCAACTAACTAATGTGCATGGAAAAAGGGAAAATCTTCCTACACTAACAATTTCACTGGAGTCTTCACAATGCAATGCATGGAAAAGCTGCTTATGTTACCCTAAACTTTTATTTTTCCAGTGTTACCTAACATAACATAATGTCAATAACGATGCGTGTTTTGGTCTTGAAAGTAACTGTGCAGCAAGAAAAAAATCCAAGTAACTCACCTAACGTTGTGCTTATAAAACTATTTACTTGAAACAAGTATTAAATAAAACAGATTAGCTCTACATGCTAATTTTTTCCTCACTTAAAATTTTCAAACTAATTTTGTTGCAGTGCATCCAAATACACACGCTTATAGATATACTGTACATAAATAAATTGTAAAAGAGGAGAGATGGTGACAATGCTTTTGCGTAAATAGAGTTACGGCACCTTCTATAAGTAAACACATAAACTTTATACACATAAACTGTATGTAATAGGCTTTTACATGGAATTAAACAATATTTCAGCATTAATGAAACAGGTTTTTAACAGGGATGACCCAGTGTCACTTTTTCATGTCGATACCGTTACAGATATCACAATCTCGAATATCTAGCGATATCGATATCAGTTAAACTAACTTAACAACACATTAGTGCTGATATGTTAATGACCTATCTTTTTCTAACTTTTTCAAAGACATAGTTCTGCAACTTCAAAAATGTCCTGCTCTCATAAAGAAGAAATAAACAGCCCCATCATCATCATCATGACTCGCCTAACCTGCTGTTGTACTTTGGCATAGTGACACATTCAATATATAGGATTTTTGGATTGTATTGGATTTTATACAATCCAAGAGAAAATACATTTTTCTCTTTCCGATTTTGACCTGTGTCGAAGTTTTGTTTTGCCTCATCCCAGGTTTTAAACGTTCTCTAAACTTTGTTACTATTTGACCTTGCAAAATAAAATAAAATAAAATAAAATAATTAAATCCAGGTTGTTGTTTGTTTAAATAACAGTCCATAACGCCTTTATCATTACACAATTATCAAAGACTATTGAGAAGTACCTTCAACTGCAAATAAGGCATTTCTTGCTATTTGTATGGGCTGAAGTTTAATATAACTGTGTCACATTTCAATTTAAAGTCAAAGGGTGCCGTAGGCAAAGCTGGGAACTTTTTTGTCTCAATGCAAGACAAGCAATTTGTATTCAAGTGAGCCATCTTTCAGAGCAGAATCCATTTCCTGTTGACACACTCACTACAAAGGCGTAACAAGAAGATCCATTTAGATAAATCAGTTGCCTGTTTATCACTAGAATGTTCCACCTGTGAGCTTAAGACCGCGCATGTTTCACTGTCGCTGTGCCCCTGCTGATTGACTGGCATGTTTTGACCTGGTCTTTGACACAGACACTTCACCCTGAGATCACCTCAACATTTGTGCTGCGAGGGTCACTTGGCATGGCAGAGTTCAAAGACACATCGTCTTTACAAAAAAACCTTTGCAAAGAGAAATAGACTCCCTCTCCCTTTCTCTCTCTTCTCTGAAGTCTATTTTGGTTTAAAACTAAAAGTGGGATGTTGTTTGGTCGAGTCCATCTGTCTCTCTGTCTTCAGGGAACTGCAATGACATCCCATTGTCACAGCTGAGAAATGGTTTCTCACTATTTGCATTTTTATTGATGCTCCAAATTTCAAATAGCTTTCTCCTCCTTCTGTCTTTGTCTTTGCATTTGTTCAAGTAGGCCCAGTATAAATCACACACAGAGTGAAGTGAACTCATCTCTGAATAAAACATCAGGTGGCAGACAGAGCACACTGGAAGTAGTAATCGCCATTTATTTGGGTTATTTCTCTTCTTTTGCTCTTACCCTTGTGTTTGCCGCAGAGCTGACACTAAGGCTACATTCATATTAATTCATTTTTGTTTAAAAATGTCCGCCTGCCGCCCACACTATCATGGCAAGTACCAAAAAGGGGAAGTTTAAAGATCCTATTTATTTATCTTATCCTATTTTAAAGACTGCATTTTAGTCCGAACTGGCAGAAATGAAGACCTCTGGAAACCCACATTCACTTCGTCTTCCTGGGGACAACACAGCAACCACAGGAGCCAATGCTCCATCGGATTTGTGTCAAAATGAACGTGGACATCAGGTACGAAACATACAGAGCCACAGCCTGAACCGTTTCACAATCCATCTCGCCATGCGCTGTTGGTTTTTCTGTGACGTAAAGGTCAACAAGAGACTGATTCAAAACACTTTAACTTATGGACAGATACAGCGCCACCTATGGAGGGGGGAACCTGATGTACACAGTCAATAAATTGATTTTCTCCTCCACATGCATACTCGGACTTGGCAAATGCCGGTGTTTACAACTTTACAAATGTACAAATTCGTATTATTTCATCATACTTTATTTCCTTTAATTTCATGACATAAAGTATAGAACTACTACACAGTATACACTGTAATATTGTCACTCATCTCCATAGTGTTGCTGTTGTTTTCTTCTTCTCACATCTCATTTAGTTTCCTATGCAAAACACCACAGGGCTGATCAATCACTGACAATGGGAACAGTTTTAATTGGTGTTTTTTTTGAGTGTGTTCACCCAGGTAAAAAAAAAAAAAAAAATCCTGGGTTTATTTGCTAATTTAAGCGTGAAAGAGGCTTCAGTTAATTCAGAGTCAAGTACATGTGACACATCTTATACTACCGCTATATGGGAGTATCCAGTAATTGGTTAGACACATTGATTGCCTCACCATTTGCTGCACAAGTACAGTATGGATTGGACTATTACCACAGTCACTACCCTGTACTTGCCAACATCTGTCCCACACTCTATACATGAGAGTGCAATTACTTACCAGTCAGTGAATTACAGTGAAATCTGAGTCACAACATCTTTCTCTTCCCCACTCTCTTTCTCACTTGTCTCACTTTCACTTGAATTGAGCAACAGCAAGCGGGTGGAATTTCATTGTTTATGTATTTATTCATTGTGAAATGGGGGATTACTGACTTTACAAGGTCATTCAAGCAGATGAGTGAATACTCTATTTACTAAAATGTAAATACGGGCTCATGCTGGGCTCCAGTCTCACAGCTAGAGATTTAGCCGCTGTCATCATTGTCCTTCATTGTCAGCCAGAAAATTGTTTTTGCTTTAACAGCTGATTAAGTTTTTCCAGCCTCTACCAGGGTGTAGAGAGCTCGGGGAATGAAAAGAAAAAAGAAAAAAAACGAGATGTTGATAATTATTCTATAATCTCACACAGTCGGCATCGTTCAGTTTATATAACATATAATACACCTGCAACTTATGCTATGAATAAATGGATATATCACAGAGGTTCCTTTTGGGATTTTTCTTTCTTCAGTAATGTTGGAACTGATAAAGCAGCATTTCATATTAACAGTTAACAGAAAACATGGTTAACATGTAACAGGATGCAACATTTAAAGCTGCAGTGATGTTTTTATTCTGCGTCTGTTTGCTCTTCATGCAGCAGAAACAAAGCAACATGATATTTGCGCTGCGTTCTTCATCTGAAAACAGGCTCCGTCAAGCAAAACTATCAGATCTGAGCAGAGCAGGGACAAGAAGAGCCGTCTAACCACTGAACGACCATTTATTTAAGTTGTAAAATTCCCTTCACCACATTCTCATGGTCTCTTCTTAGTTGTACTCCAACCAGTTTTCATTTGTCTCACTTTACTAGTGCTGCTGCCTCCATCTGTCTTGAACTAATGATAAAATACAAATTGAATGGAAAAAAGAATTTAAGAAAAAATATATATACTGTATGTCATTAATATATACACAGTGAAATGCAAGATTAGGTACAGCATTAATTTGTATTAATTTGAAGTTTGGTTAGAGGCAACTTGACAAATTTCCGTCTGACTTTTGTTTTGGTCTCCACCACTTTTTAAAAAGGGGCACATTTGGCCCATGAGCATTTTAAATGCATAGTACAATGTTTTTATTGGAATTATTTTGCCACAACAGAGAGAGAGAAAGTTGTGTGCTATTGCAGGAAACACAACTGACCGCTGTAAATCAAAACGTTAAAGTTTGCAAAACATTCAGCTGAAAGATGCCACGCTGCTCTGAAAATAGGGCTGTGGCAAATTCCACAGGACACATTGTTATTTGATTCATGCAAACACACACTGATCAGTGCAGCTTTAAAAGACAGAGACTGTTTACATGCAGAAGCGAATTGGAGCGATGTCGCTGATGCAGAAATGATGATGAAAAGGAAAACCACCAGGCTAAAAATAAAATAATGACCATTTCAACACGATAATACAGCATGCGCAAGGAGACGAGTTAATCTGGTAATGGTTGTGTATCCTTTTTGTAAAATGTGCGACTAAGACCAGTCCAGGGTTTTGCAAACAAACACTGCTAGTCTTCCTGTCTACTTTTCTGATGATTTCTCTCTTGGCTTTGCTCCAACAAATGGACTTTCTTCTATATTTGAAACAAGAAAAGGAGAAAACATCAAGCAGCCAAAAGTACACGCTGAATTTAAACCTGTGCTGCTGCAGTCAGGGTTGTGCACTACCAGGTGAGCCCTGCCCTCCCTCCTCTTCAATCTCTTTTATCATCCCTCTGACATCTGCACACAGGAGGTAAAATGGACTCATCTGTCTGTCTGTCAGAGTGAAAGGTCATTACCCAGTGAGGGGGACAGGGCAGGATGTGGAAAAGGACACCTCAAGGTAATTATGGGAGGACCATTCACACTTTTGGTTTCCCTTGTTTAGCATATTACGACATAATGCCGTTATTAAAAATGTATTTGACATCATGGATGAACGAAGGCCAAAAACAAAATCGCAGTTGGGTGGAGACCCGAATTTTACGGCGACAGTGTGTAGCGCTTTGTGACTTTTTTTTTTTTTCATGTCATGTCTATTTGTGAACAAAAACAGTAAAATATCATTTGTATGCCGCGTCCTGCATCTGAAAATGACCTCTGTCAAGCAAATCGGACCTGACTGAGGGAGTGTTTGTGTAGTAATGCCTTTGTCTGACTTGACATAAAACAAATCACTTCCTGTGTGCAGTAGTGGAGCAGTAGCATTGGCAGTAATGTCTCCAGGTGACACGAGATCTAAACACCACTATACTGTAAAGCACAGAGAAAGTCGCAAAGAGCCGAGAGGCTTAATCAGCATTGTGCGAACTCATCTGACAAAGGTTTGGATGTAACACTGATATGTGCTTATGTTTAAAAGTTTTAAGGCAGAAGTTATTAAGTTATTCAGTTAGTCGACCCAGTTAAAATTAAAAACCTGTTGTGGGTGTTGGTTAGAAATCATAAAATTTTACGTGTTGCTGATAAGAAAAACCACAAGATTCCATAAGATTTAGCTTGGGGCTGTTTGAGACTTACAGTGTAGTCACACCGCATGATTCTCATCACTAATCATGAAACTGTAAATATTTTAAGGTTCTTCCTGATCACTTCACAGATACTTCTTCCATTTTAGCTTGAAAGCACATGATGTGATACGACCAAAAGCTCCAGAGCAGCTTTTAAAATGACTCAGTGCCGTTGTTTGTTGAATCAATGGAAGTGCTTTTTCCTGGACATTTTGAATAATCTTTAATTTATTCTCTTAGATGAGCAGAAGAAAATGTGAATGCAGGTAATGCAATATGGTTAAAAACAGAACCCTGCAAATCACATGTTTGACTGCTGAGCAATGATTTTTGAGAAATTCACGTGTAACCAAGGACTTTGACGGAAAGAGCCTTTTAAAGTAAAATCAACTCTCTCTGTAATTTCAACGTCATTTTCTCTGAGACATTGTTGAATGTGGACAAGTGACACTTGTGTGATTTATATTCACCCAGCGACCTCCTCTCAGTATTCATGGACAGTTTAGATGTGGGAGATATCCCATATTTGTGTTTTGGCTCAAATAAAAAAAATCCTCATGGAAACAAAATGAAATGCCTGTGGCTTTTTGGACTGACAGCAGGGACAGATTCTGCTTGCACCTGATAAAATGTAACATCGCCTCCTCTACACGGAGGATCAGTGCGAGTCCTTTGAGAAACGACAATTCAAGCACGCTTACATGGTTGTGTAACCAGTAATACAAACCATCTGTCTGAGGAGATGCCAAATAAATACTATGTAATGTGTGGACGTGATGATGTAAAAATTAACTGAATTATGTGGATAAACCGCAGCAGATTGTGATTTATCTGGATAACTGGTTTGTGGAGAAGAACAGAAAGAGAGATTTTAAAGTTTTGTCATATTATACGGACAAGTACTTTTGAAAACTATATTTTCAAATTGTTGCTGCTTCAGAAATGGTTTGTTAGATTGGCATCTTTTTCCAAAGTGCTCTTTTTAGTAGGAGTAGTAGGCCATACACCATAAAGCAGAATTTTATTTTTTGTGGTACAAACCCAAAAGCAGAAGCTCCATAGTGCCAATACATTCTATTAATTATTGCTCACTACTACAGGAAACAATGTGTTTTTAATCACATGTATTTCTGCTTTTTAATATTTTCAAATAATTTAAAAACTATATTTTCATATAAACCCATATAGGTTTCTACTATACCTTTTTTACAAGAACAAAGGTGGAGCTAGGAAGAACAAAAATGTATGATAGTGTCAAGAAAGAGTGGAGTGAAGAAGAGAGAAGAGTTCACGGACAGATGGCTGATGAAGGTGGAAGGGGTTTGTGGGTAAAAGCAGTTTCAAATCTTGTTATTTTTCTGCCTATGAAGGCTCCTGTCCAACCGGGTTTACCCCATGCTCGTCTGAGTCAGCAAACACAGCATGCCACCCTTTTTCCCACGCAGGTCAGCAACCTGCACCATCCAGGCGCCTCCAGCGACTCAGCTCGCGCAAAGGACAACACCATCTCGACAAAGACAAACCCCACATGTTCACGAGCTTGGACCTGCAACACCAGCATCTTTTCCAATCAACACACTTTTCACGCAGCAGCACAGGCAGGAATTGTGATGACTAGTGTTTGTTGTTCAGGAGGAGTGTAAAGGGAAAAGAACAAATAAATTAAGATTTACTGGTCAGATAGCACAGGAGAATATGAGTATGTGAGTTCTGGAGAAAGGCTTTATCAGCACTCACACACTTTATTATATGCAGCAGGGGAAAAGGGCACCGAGATATTACCTCAGCAACAGCCCCTCCGACTGGTGGGCAATAAAACAGCAGGTGAGCTTGTGCTCTGATGGGTAAAGAGCATCAAAAATATTTGAATTTACTCATTTCCAAGGCTGCTTAACAAGAACCAATCAATATGAGAATATTACACTCTTTTATTTGTTTTAAGATTGTTTTAATATACCAATTAATAATGGTGAGCTCTTAATTAATGGGCTGTAATATACAGTATGTACGCACTTTTATTCACTTATATGTGAACACCTTATAAAAACACATGAATTTACAAAAAATAACAACAGGAACAATATTAAAAGCATGGAAACATTCCCTGAATTCACCTGATGTATGAATTAAAGCCACTTTAAACCATAAGGGATGACAACATTTTGCTCTTTATAAGGCTTTACCCCTTCAAAATTAAACCTCATATACAGTACATTCAGTAACAATAATAATACATTATGTATTTATTATGTTGCACAGTCTACCACATCACATCTTACTAAGATATGCAGAAACTTGCAAAATATATTACATTTCACAAATATATTTCATTTAAAATAAGGTTACGATAATATTCACAAAGGATTTCTGAAAATAATAATTAGATATTATTACCTTTTATGTATATTCATTGGCAATAAAATACAGTTTGCCGCTATGAATACCTAGCTCATATGGATAAGGCAGCAAATAATTAAGCTATAGGGAGCATTGTAATAATAACTGAATGAACATTACTTTGAGCTTGAGTAGCATCCTAGTGTAAATGATACTTATAATTAAAAATAAGGTCTTTTTCATTTTTTGTCTGAATCCATTTACAGACAGAAGCTGGGGGAGAATATTGGAAATAATTTCAATGGAGAGAAAAGAGGAAAGAAAAGGCTAAATGGAATCACCACTGAGAATATAATTACAGCAAAACCTATATACATCTCAGCTTTGTTTCAGGTTGAAGAAAAATCCAGATACGGAGACTAAGTGAATCAGAATCAAGTCCTCACTGACTGGTTAAGATTATATAAATGACTGTGCATTAAGTCTTTCAAGGTCACCACCAGCTTTGTTGTTTAAATGTCTCTCAAATTCTGTGACCAGTGGCATTTTGGCTGGAATGATGTGACTGAAAGTTGGTCTTTTATATTAACAAGCTGTCAATGAGTTTACCTCATACAACGTGCATGTGACGCTCAGGCGCATCTTGAATAAACCTGGTGTAAAAGAATTTTTTTTCACAGCAGATTTGTCGACATGAAATTGTAGGATAAACACAGGTTTTACCAATAACATTAATTAAGGTGCTAGGTTTAAGAGAACCAAGGTCATGGTATTGTTAAAGTGTGAGGGTAGGTCACACTAAATACTTGAGAAAAAAAATGTGTTATTTTAAAACTGCATACATTTTTCCCATTTTTCTAGATGTTTTCAAATGAAATGATTGAAAAACAATTAAGCTGTGTGCTCATTATAGCATTGCTGAAACAACAAACTAAATATGGCCTCAGAATTTTGTACACGTGCACAACACTGTGATGAACCACATGAATGAAGCTTTAACACTGGCACAAATATAACTTAACAACTATACATAGATAAGGTGACATCACCAATCAATAGGAAAATCACATTAAAGTAAATGTGTCATCGGGGAAAAGTGTATGAGAGAAAAAGTATTTTTTTCCTCTGCCATGGCAATATACTGTGATGTTTTTTTTAAAATGTATTTATCATTATTAATTTGTCAAGCAGCAAACCAGCCACGTTTCATTCTGTCAGGTAAACAAACACGTCAGTCAATGCACAGCGAGCAGTTTGACAGTAAAACCGGAAGAAACAGAAAAACTAAATACTTGAGAAAAAAAATGTGTTATTTTAAAACTGCATACATTTTTCCCATTTTTTTAGATGTTTTCAAATGAAATGATTGAAAAACAATTAAGCTGTGTGCTCATTATAGCATTGCTGAAACAACAAACTAAATATGGCCTCAGAATTTTGTACACGTGCACAACACTGTGATGAACCACATGAATGAAGCTTTAACACTGGCACAAATATAACTTAACAACTATACATAGATAAGGTGACATCACCAATCAATAGGAAAATCACATCAAAGTAAATGTGTCATCGGGGAAAAGTGTATGAGAGAAAAAGTATTTTTTTCCTCTGCCATGGCAATATACTGTGATGTTTTTTAAAAAAAATGCATTTATCATTATTAATTTGTCAAGCAGCAAACCAGCCACGTTTCATTCTGTCAGGTATCAGTTTGTGTTCACTGTAATTTCCAGAGACTGAAATTTTATTTCAGGATATCATGTCACTGTGTGTATATGAACTTTTCTACTGCAGTGGCTGCATGCACAACACCAGGAGTCCAGTTAGTTTTTATGCTTTACCAGCTGCTTACACTGACATGTAAAATCTATTGTTGTAAAACACCTTTTACAAACACATTTATACATTATATAATTTATAATGTATTGGGTTATTAAGCATTAACCAGCAGCTCTGTTTTGTGGAAGCTCTTTAATTCTCTTAAATTAATTATTGTAATGTGAGAACAAATAACTGCTGACAGCTGTTGTCATAACGACTTCTCAGAGTGGGAAAACCATTTATTAAGGGTCATAATATATTTTCTTCTAGTCTTATTTGGCTACAGTGTTGCCGGTCGCCGTTGGGGGGCGCTGTCCCCTCCCATCTACCACCCATAAAATTTCAAAATAAAAATAATATCTGAGTTTTGTATATGTGGATTAATTACATATCATTTAGGTAAAAATCTGTATCGGTGCTTAAATGTGATATAATTTAGAAACTGAAGACAAGATTTACAAGGTCTCGCTCACCTTTAACCTGGCATCAGGTCACGCGAGGTTTACGTTCAAAGAATCTCAGGAGCTAGCACGTGCACATATAGCTTCAGGCACTTAAGGTAAAAATTGATATACGAAAAGTATTTAATGGTGGATACAAGAATGGGATATTCAAGCGAACCCAGCGTGGCATCAGACAAAAGGCCGGTTGTTTAGGGTGGAGAAAACGGCGAAATCTGGACAGAATACCAAGCTAGCATTAGCGTTAGCTCTACCGCTAGAGCCCCGCCGGCGCTGTCACTGGTCTACAGGAAACATGGCGTCAGCGCTTCTAGTTGTGAGTCCAGTATTTTATCTTATTATTATTTTTTTATTAAACAGGTGGTGTGTTTTTCTTGGTGTGTTGAAAAAAACAACAACTCCGCTTTGAGTGCGACTTTAATGCGCTGTTGTGGAAACTTTTGTCTTCACTATTATTCTTGTTTGTTCAGTTACTTTGTATGTGACAGTGCTCGTGCTTCTCTGTGATGTGCTCTAATGCAGACACAAGGTGAATCACTTGTCTTTCAAGGTTCTGTAGTTTACCAGTTTTGTATGATTAATCATTAATCAATTAAAATGCGTTTTTGTACTAGAGCATGTGTTGTTAAATATTAAAATGAATGGTTTTTTTTGTCACATTTGTGGTAATATCATTTTTAAACCTTGCTTCCAAACATGTTACAAAAAGTAGCACTTTTAAAAGTCTGGGCCCCCCTTTCTACACTGAATTCCCCCCCTCCATTACATTTGCTGTGACTACAGTTAAACACCAATAACATTTCTTTATCCAATCCATTAACCTCATTTTCAAACCCTATTCCAAAGAGGATGTAAAATATATCTTTAATAAATGCTTCTCTGTATAGGCCAACCTATATTTATTATTGCTATACAGTCTGTACCACAGGTTTTTAACATTTCTGCAGTCCTTGAGTTAATTTGTGTCCAGGAAATGTTCTGTGAGTCACACTAAACCAGATGTGTTTCTTTTCAATGGGGACCAGACTGTATTTCCTCATTATCTGTCTGTGCTGTGCTGACCCAAAGTGCTGCAGTGTGAGCACTGACAGCAACTAAAAAAAGAACTCATCTAATGCAAATATGAAAAAAAGGTTCAGTAGATGACATAAAACTTAGCTCCACTTAAAGTTGCAGTTGGCAGGACTGCTGGGAATGAAGGTGAATGTGGAGTTTAAGCTGAAGGTTATTAAAATTCAAAATTCCTCTCAAGTATATTTATAAATATTTGAACTCAACTGAAAATTTGGATGAAGCGCTGCTGTGGTGTTGCAGAGATTCTTCCAACATCCTGAACATGTATCAGAGATGGAGGAACTGTTGCTGCATGTGTTTATTCCAAGTAAGAGAGACCTGGTGGAGAAGAAGAAAAGTGCTGAAAATATGTGTGTCCATTGATTTTAAGATTTTGGTTGCATTGTTGTTGGTTGGCTGTTGGTAACTCTAACTCAAGCCTCAGGCAAATACTCATCTATTATTATTACACACATTACTCACACAAGTAAATACCAGTTATTCAGAGATGCAATTTTTGTGAGTAATTCAACCTAAAAAAGTTTTTTTTTAAATGGTTTCTTTGCAGCATAGGAAGTTGTTACTGGTGCTGGTGTAGGAATTAGTAGAAGGGGGTTTGGTGGAACAGATAAGAGAACTACCCCAAAGTTAAACCGCCTTGTGATTGTTTAAAAGCCTCACATGATGGGATGAAATTAGCAAAGGCTGTAAACAGAGAAGATACATCGTTATTGTTTTTTTCTACGCGAATAAATGGAATAAGTGGAATTATAGATCAGTAACAGCAACAAAATCCTGCTTACTGTACTTTACCTGTTAGAGCAGTGTTTCCCAGCGCCTGTCCTCAAGGAATTCTGCCCTGCATGTTTTTGAAGTTGCCCTGCTCCAACACCTGATTTAAAGAGTCAACTGTCCAAACTGCTAAAAAGAAAGATACAATCTGTATGCTTAAAAATCCAATTTGCGCTGCACTGTAAACAAAGACTAAGAGTCTAACACTGTTAAAGTGCTGTAATGTAAAATCACTGACAAACTGTGTCATGTTTATGGCCTTCGGGTTAGCAGAAGTATTAGTCATCCATTTAGCTGTCCAGTAGATGCAGAACAACATCAGCATCCATTTGAAATCATATTTCTGACTATATGTTAATATATGTTTTACTATATGTTAAAGCTTATCAACTCCACCAATTCCAGAGATGAACATCTGGTTTTTGAGATGCTGTTCAACAGGCAGGAAGGTGGAATAAAGTGGATTTTTGGAACTGAAAATGGAGCTGAGAGATGAGTGTGAGTAAACCAAAACAGAAAGATGGGCCCAAGTTTAGCTCAGTAAAACAAAGAGAGGCTGCTGATTAAGGAGATAATTCTGGGTCCTGCACTAAAGAAACAATCCATCGCTATTTTCATTTGACATTCAAATAATGTACATTGCTACAATAATGTAATAATAGAGACTCTTTTATTGGTTTATAGGCTATGGAGGTCTTCCCGCATCAATTACAAAACAGGGTGGAATGATGATTTAACATTATATAAGTTGATTTTATATTCTACCACCATCTGACAGTGCAGCTGTTGTTATGATTGTATATGATACAGTCTATTAATGGTCTGTTGCCATTATTAATGCCTTTGCCTCTGCATTATACATTAATAATTCAGTTTTAGTTATACAGACAGTATAAGTGAGAACTAGAAAAGCTGCAGCTTCCACCAAATTCTACTGAGTTCTCTGATATTTTCCTTGACAGAATTGTCTGTGTGGTCTTCAAATAAGCATCCAACAGATAGCTTGGTTGTTCAGAGCCCTTTGATATCTCCATTGCCCAAGGCCGCAGCTCACTTAAAGGAAAAATCTGTGACATTTAACTGCCTTGTTGTACAAAATGAACATAATACACCAGCTGGGGTTTTCTAGTTCTGAAAAATGTAATGTGACATCAGGCTTTTTTAGTTCTAACTTAAGTAACTTAATCTAATTACAGAGTCTGTGCTCCTTAACTAATCTTTTGAATGAACTGATTCTAGTGATTTAGTACACTGAAAAGAACTGCTTTGTTTGTCACTAGTTTGTGTTTTTGTGTCGCATATAAGCCGTGTAGAGTTTTGTGTAGAGACAACGTTTTGTATTCCCAGCTGTAGCAGCAAATTCACTGTCCTTCAGGCCTTTCTGACCATGATTTGAGATTTTCTGAATTTGAAGATAATCATGTGACTCCTGAGTGGTGAGGAAGGGACAAGCAGCTAATGGAGAGAAAGCACTCTCTTCTTCAGTGCATATAGCTATTACCATCAGGCAGAGAGTATAGTTTACCTCTAAACCAACAACATTTTTCCCATTTGACTGCTAAACAAAACAATTCATAGACCCTCTGTGTGTGAGAATACACTTACAATGTAGATCTCTTAAATATTTCTTTTTAACGTGTGTTGGTGTTTGAAACACATGTTGTCAATGTCTAGAATAGATGTTATATAAATGTTTGTCTACTTAACTCACATTTGTTGGAGGTGCACGACAAATTTAAAAAAGGAAAACTCAGACATGCACTAAACCTTGGAAATTCTTTTAGGATTGTCAGGAGACTAAGATAATCTACATTTAATGTCGGAGTGAGCTCATGTGAGAACACAGCATAAGAAATTCCCGAGAATCCACAGTGGTGCGAATGTGTGAGTCACCTGCTTTCTGTATACAAAATCCCAATGAATCCTATACAGATTTGCCTGCTGTGTTTGTAATATGTGAACGACAAACTATGAAGAATGTCTGGACCTTTATCTCTGGACATTACTTGGAGTTTAAGTCTAAAATCTGCTATAGCGTTTGAGTCGAGACATTTTAAAGACCCAGATAAAAGCGGAATGAAGGAAGCCATTTAGTATGTCCAACTTGAGAAACCATCTCTCAACACAGGGGGAGGTTTGCGGCACCACCTATCTCCCACTTAACAATGCTGTTTTTTAATCTCTCCCCTGGAGACTATGCTACTTGTCTAAATGAACCTTTGTGACCACAGGCATTCCATGTAACTTGAACACACTAACGACTGTTGTTAACAACCTGGAGCTCTCCAACAACTGTAATTGACTCTTAGTGGCACGTTCTGTCACACCTTAGAGCAGCCCAATGACTGTCGTTAGAGTGCAATGGAGTTACAGTGAGCACTGCCCACTTTCCATGGAGGTTAATATTCCTGGGTTTCACTGCAAACCTTTAGAGCTGAAGTAGCCTTCTGGAAGAGAGGTGCAACGTCTTCAAGAAAAATGTCAAGTCCAGTTACCACTGACGCATATGGTCATGAGAGTAGTTAAGACATTAATACTAAGAAAAATACCAAGAATATAGGACGACAATAGCCACAGAAAGTAAGTAAAGTTGGGTAGCACTTTTAGGGCTATTATGTAATCAATTAGAGTTCATTACACAGAGTTTATGTCTGGAAACAGGTACAATTTCTGTCCATTCAGGACAATCAACCATCCATTGACCTTACTTGCTGTTAACAAGTTAAAATCAGGTTTTGTTGTTTTTTGTTGTAGTCCAAGCCCTACTTTTTGCTGCATTTAAAATAAGAGAATTTACATTTGTTTGATTTTACTTAGCAGTGTACTAAACACACTCCTGCCACTTCTGTAGGTTCACCTGTTTAACTACTCATTAAAGCAAATACCTAAGCAGCCAATCACATAGCAGCAATTCAGTGCATTTAGACATGGTCAACATGATGTGATGAAGTTCAGACCAAGCATCAGAATGAGGGAGAAAGGGGATATAAGTGACTATTAGTATGGCATGCTTGTTGGTGCCAGACAGGCTGGTCTGAGTATTTCAGAAATTGCTGATCTATTGTGAATTTCATGCACAATCACCTCTACTGTTTACAGAGTATGCTCAAAATAAGGGTCCAAAAAATATCCAGTGAGCTGCAGTTCTCTAGCTGAAAAGGATTTGTTGATGCCAGACTGGTTCAAGATAATAGAAAGCCAACAGTAACTCAATTAGCAATTCATTAAAACCAAAGAATGTACAAGTAGATGACCATCTCTGAACACACTACAAAGCTTGAAACTGATTAACTACAGCAGCTGGAGACGACAACGGACCCTTTGTTAGTTACATATCATAGTTTAATAAATGGCCTGTAAGTTTGTTTGTAGTCTATACCTAAATCATTTTGATTTGTTGGAGAATGTGTTGGTCTGATTTGGTGCATTTTCAATTTTTCTCTTGTCTGCTTAAAGAGTGCAATTCCACGTGTGCAAATTTCATAGAAAGTGTGAAGTGGATGCTGAGGATGGAAAAAGATTGAAAGATAAAAACAGGGTGATAAGTGGTGGAGGGAATGGTTGGCAAAAGGCATATGACCATTTCCCTCTTTTTTTGCCCCTAACACATGCTGCTCAGACATACATTAGCAACACAGACACTCGCAGATGCACCTACACACATTCAGTTGGGCCCTTGGGGTGTGTTTAGCCCTGAGGTTGCCATCTGCACCTACCTGTTTGGTATGCAGTCGGCTCTGCCCTCAATCCCAGAAAAGCCTGTACCCTTTTAGCTGTTTGTGGCTCCTAACTGCATCCATTTAGCACGTCACACATTTGTGTGATAATTTCTTCTGCTTCTCGGTGCATGCATTTTTATTTGTTGGCGTGTTTCCTGCGAGTTGACTCGATGTATGAGCATGCATTTTGCAAGTCTATGCATCTGTGTGTGTTGTCACATGGATCTCAGAGTATGGCGTTGTTTTCTCATAGCATCGGGGACTAATCCTTCACTGCTAGAAGACCAGCTGATATGGAACACGGCAGGCTTGTATTAAAAGCTCCATGTGTCTTGGGGCGAAGAGAGTACATTTGCCTGGATATTTTCATCACATATTGGGTGGCATGAATGTACAGCTGAATAAATGATTATTACTCTATGTAATGTATGTTGTATTGAATGTGGGCTGCTGTGTGTGTGCTTGAACTGAGAAAATGGATCAGAACTGTTTTGAGAATTGAGCGTTTGCGTGCTTGATGGCAAATTTCATATTTGCCTCAGATTCCAGGTTTCATCAACTATGTTTAAAACTTAATTAACAAATGATCAATAGTGTTTACACTGTACTCTGACTGGGTCAGACTCTAATTAGAATATCCATACATTATTAATGACATTAGCAAGCTCTGAAATTAAAAGCAGACAACTGCTGTGTTCAAGTGTGGCAACACATTGCTAAGTAAATAGCAATAGTGGTGGCAAAAGACTAAAAATGAAAGCGAGAGTGAGTATATGAATGAGTGAGTGAGTGAGTGAGTGAGTGGGGTGTAGATCTAGAAGATGGATGGGAAGTGATGATCAAAGTCCAGCAGAGTCAAAGAGAGTGTCTCAACATGGCTCTCGAGGCTGAGTGACATATAATAACTACAGGACATGACAGAGATTAATTAGGGGAACTGCCACATGAATCCCAGTCTAATAAAGAAATGTAATATTACAGAGAGGCAATGACCCAAGTTACCTATAAAACACGTTGAGAGAAAGTATACATGAGCACAGTGTTATTAAAATATATGCATCCAAGCACCTCAACAATAAAGAATTTCCCAAGGTGTTTATATAACATGACCATGAGCCACCAGATACATACCTGCGGGGATAGTTATGATTTATTGTGACTTTGGTGGGTTCTTTTGTAGCTATAAGTTTGCACTCACCAGAGTAATTACTCATCACCTGAATCACTTTATATAGATTGTTCAACTTAAAGTAACCACATATGACATTTTAACATTTAAAGGAGTGGGCACCATGTACAGTACTTCAGTGAAATTGGATTTGATTGTAACTCTGAAACTCCAAAAGCGCTTTGTGGACTTACATATTTCACCCTCTGCTTTTTTCTTTTATCCACCAGCAAAGACAATTGCATTGTGAAAGCAAAATTAAAGGTGTCTACATGCATTTTAACACAAATGTATTTTTCTGATGTATATTGCACTGTGCATTTAGTTATAACAAATGTTTTGACAAATTATTTTAGTAGTATTTACTTCTGAAAGAAAGAAACAGTATCTGGTATTTAGTATTTGTGCTCTTTTATTTAGTTTTAGGGTCTGCCACAGAATTACAGCACTGTGCATAAGTCTTAGGCCACCAATAGATTTATTGTTTTAGCAATGCTATAATGACCGTACTGTACAATTATTTCTCAATCACTTTATTGGAACATATCCTGAAAATATGGAGAAACACATCACATCAACATCTTTTTCAGAAAAAACAAAACGAAAATGCTTCTATAAAATAAAATATTTAGTGCGACCTACATTTACACTTGACCAATAACACAACCATGGTTCTTTTAAAATCTGTAATCCGTTAATGTTATTGGTAAAACCTGTGTTTCTCCTACTGTTTCATGCCAACAAATAGCTGCTGTGAAAAAGGTGTATTATACTACTCAAGACATGTTTGAGCATTACATACACATGTTGCACAAGTTAAACTCATTGACAGGTTGATCATATAGTATAAGACTGACTTTTAGTCACATCTTTTCAATCTAAACGCCAATGATCACAAAACTGACATAAAAACAACAAAGCTGGTGGTGGCCTAGGACTTTTGCACAGCACTGTACATTCTACCCTTTAGTGTCCTTTAACAAATCTTTCCTTTTTTTATTTTACTGCACGTATTATTTTATCAAGTTTGCTCATAGTACCTTTTATTTTATTTGTTTATTTATCTAATCATTTTATTTTAATTACTAATTAATTTTAATTATTGATTTAATTATATATTTCATTACATTTTATCTGTTATTATTTATGTTTTCAATGTATCTTTAACCTCCTGTTTAGTCATTTAGTCTCCAGTGTTTTCCCTCACAGCTGTTTGCGAGTTCCATGATAGTGATGAGGAGTAAGCACTTTGAGTAGTATTGCCTTATATGAAAAGTGTTATAAAAAAAGCCAGATAAATACATTTTTGATTGATTAATAAAGCTCTAAATGATCCACCATGTTGTCAAGGTGAAGGGAAGAGCAGGGTGTCAAGATAATTACTCATGGATTTATCACGACTCCTTTCATATTTACAGTATAGTCATTAACTCCTATTTAATGTAAAGATACTGATTAGATTATATTAACTTAAAGGGTAAGGTAAAAACTGTGGTTAAGACTTTAAAAACATTTATTGACAATGTTCAGGTTGGATTTTGATTGCGTACTTATTCATATTTGTCACACCATCGCTTCTTTTTACTTAAATCTACTTAAAGGGCACACATCCGGTTTAGCTCAGAATGCAGGTATCTCCTATGGGGTGTGGTATCCTTTAATATATGGATGTTAGACAGAGACTAGACAGGCTTTTCCTGTTATTGTTAATTTGATGCTGCAATTCAATTCATAGTATTAACAAAAATATGACCCACGTCTCAATGAGAAAAAAATTATCTTTTAAATCTCCCTTCAAAACCATTAAACCTTGAAATTTGTATAATTAAAAAGAAAGACAGTGGGATCCAGGCCTGAAATTACACTGTGAAGATCATCTCAGGTTCATCTTGTTCAGCTTCGTCCACTTATGTCTGGGGAGTTAGAAAAAAAAAATCCTCTGTGCATGAAATATAATCAACTTCAATTTCAGTAATTACAAAAGGAGCTTAAATACTCATAATTAGCCTTTTCTTTTGTTGCACAGAGTTATCACATTTCCATGTCAATATAATTTCACAAGGAAGCAGAGGAAACGTGGGATTGGAGTTAAAAAAATAGAACTTAGAGGCTCAGCTGGGAACCGACTGGTATCATTCAGAGGCATTTAGTCCCCGGCAGTGGTTTCAGCAGGCATTATAGAGCACTGGTGTCATTCACATGGATGTGGAAGTTAGGACTGTTTCTCCAGAGTGTAGCAAGTATATTACATAAGGAAATGAAAAACCACAGTCTGTTTTTGTAATGGCAGTATCTTGGAACTAAATGTCCTCATTTTTCAGAAGCTGGAACAGGCACTAATTTATTCAGTCATTTTCACTTGATAAATAACTTAAATGAGTAATGAATTATAGCATAGTTGGCAAAATATTGGATGTTAGGGAAATTTTGATTAATTATTTAGCTCTATATTGGTTACTGATGTTTTATTACTTAGTGCTCTGTGAAACTGTGTTGACATAAAATTAAGGACGTTAACATTAGGAAATTTACTTTGACTTTAAAAACAAAAAAAAAAACACCTATCAGCAAATTCATTAATCAAAAATTATTAAACAAGTATGTTTGATTAAAACAAAAGGTTAAGTATAATTTATGTTAAGCTATTTCTCTTTTTTCCAGTGTATTCTAAACTTAGCTTAGAAGTGAAAAAATGGCACTTTTGTGGTTGGTAAAAATGCTAAGAATTAACGGACTAGCATGACTTGGTTTGGCTCAACTTAACTCTACTCGTTTTTCTTGCTTTACCATTAGAGATGGTAAAGAGTACCTGGTAGCTTGTGCTTTTTTTGGTTCCTACTCTGCTGAGGTTCTAAGCAGGCGGAGCTGATACTGCAATGCGATGTCCTCAGACTGCAGGCTACTGAATGGTCAGAGAGTGTCAGAGGGTGTCATGAGCGCGACATGCGACACAAGAATTAAACCGAACGATGTTGAACTGTAGATCAGTTCAAGACGAATATCTCGAAACATGTTAATTTCCAACATTTCCAAAATTAAATTTCAATATTTAACACAGGATTCTAGTGTATTTAGCAACAGCAGCGCAAGCTGATGTGAGCCAAATCACAACACGTTCAGCTGTATTTCAGTTCAGTAACTGTGTCAGACAGAGTCTGACCTCTGGTCATGCAGGAAGTAATGAACGAGTCAGTGATCAAATCTTTTTAATTAACTGGACTCTAGGGGTCCAAGCGATTGGTGTAGTGGTTAGCACTCTTGCCTTTGCAGCAAGAAGACCTGGGTTCTTCCCATGTGTGCGTTGGTTTTCTCCGGGGTATTCCGGATTCCTCCCACAGTCCAAAAACATGCAGATTTGGGGATTGGTCTAAATTGCGCATAGGTGTGAATGTGAAAGTGGATGGCTGTTTATCTCTATGTGGCCATGTGATGGACTGGTGACCTAACCAGGGTGTACCCCACCTTTCGCCATACGTCAGCTGGGATTAGACACCAGTGCTCCCACGACCCTTATGTAGAAGATGAGTGAGTGAGTAAGTGAGTGAGTAACTGATTCTAATGATTCAGTACACCGAAAAGAACTCCTTGGCATGCCACTAGCTCATGTGTCTGTGTTGCGTATAAAACAATGTCCCTACAAGGTATGTTGGAGTAATGGAAAATTATGTGCCTGATACCAAATTGAGTAGAGCAGATTAGTGCTAGAACTGTATAATGGAAAAGCGCCATAAGCAAACCAACTGCTGACTCTGGCTCCATGATACACATCGGAGGGTTGTAAAGCTTAATTAGCCGGTTCACAGCAAGACAGACAGAAGTGCAATTTCCTAAAAAGTAATATTCCTTTAATTCTTAGCATTTTTATTCACAAACCTTTTTTGAATAAAAAATCTAAAAGTCAAAGTAGTTTTTTTTATATTCAACTGTTCAGACATTTCATTACATTAACCTCATAAAAATGTAAATATATAAACTTGTTCTCTCTTCAGCTATTCAAATCCACCACAACCATCAGACACTGAATATGACACTCCCATGAAAAGCTTCCAATAAAGCTTTCTTTAATTAGTCCTGCAGAGATGAACAGACTCTTATTATTTGTAGAATCATACAAGTCTGAGCCTTCATACACAGGATGAATCACTGACACTGTGCAGTGAGAGCAGTAAGCACAGATATGATTTTCAGTGTCATTCATCAGAAGGTAATAGATGTGTCCAGTAGGCCAGAAAACAAGCAGGAGCAAAGAACAGAGAGGAGGATGAGAGCAGCAGGAGGGATACATTCATTTCATCTGTGGTGAAAGACAAGAGACACAATATTAAGACATTTGGGAGGCCATCTTTCTCTGTCTCTTTACTCTGTGTGTGTGTGTGTATACGAAAAGGGTAATTTGATTTTCTGTCCTCTGTCTTATAGCAAAGGATGGGGATGACCAGGCAATCTAGTGCACTGACCTTTCAGTTTCACTTAGACTTTTAGCCTTGAAACACCACAGAACTCTGTCTGTTTCTCTGTTTGTGCAGCAAAAAAAATATTTGGCATGGCACACACCCACCCACACACACACGGTCTAATTTCTCACCTTCCGTAATTAAGCTTTCATCATTGATTCTGAGGGTGTTTTTGGCTGCGTAACATAATACAAGTAGTTGCATTTCTTGCATTCATAACAAAGCGTGTCTGTCCTATTGCTTTGTGCAGGTCTCTCTCTCTCTCTCTCTCTCTCTCTCTCTCTCTCTGTGTGTGTGTGTGTGTGTTCATGGGCTCGTGTTTCCTTGGATACACTGATGGGCTCTCAGGCTGCTTGTATTGGTCCATTAGAGATCAATGGGTTCCCTGCTCCTAATTCCTACTATCAGGGCAACTCTGATCTTTATCTGCTGTGTGCAAAATGCAGTCAGCGCTTTTTCATCCTGGCACACACACGCACATCATACGTACAATTTGCACATGTAAGCGCAAAAGCACTCTCAGGATTGCTTCTCCACCAGTGTATGAAAAGATATTTGTCAGGTATATGCGTGTGTGGTGAATACACGAGGAGATGAATGTCTGTTGAAGTCTAAAGCAGAGATCATCACTGCTGTGAATGAGCCCTGAGGTGATGATGGTTAGAGTGTGAAAGCCAAAGCTCCTGAGCTCAGGATCTGTAACTCAGAGCCCAGCCAATATGCAGCAATACAGTAGAAATGTGGGGCGAAGCTGCTGGTTCTCACTTTGCAATGACCCATTTGAAAACAACAAAAACAAAAACTACTTCCGTGATATTCTTGATGTTACCCAGGGAACACAGGAGTAACATTATGACTATACTGCCCTGAAATGCAAATAGCTAAATCTTAGTTAAGGGCAGAATATAAACAAACGTAGTGCATATTGTCTGTGAAAAAAAATAAAAGTTTGATTATCAGTGCAAATATAGAAAAAATTAGACTAATACTTCAGAGCCACATCTTTAGCAAATAGTAGTATAGACCCTGTACCATGGAGAAACCATCTGAGTCTTGCCAAATAACTCCTTTAAGCTCATCCAAACCTTTTACCGCATTTGTGTTTTACACTTACATACATGGGTGGTGTAAAAGTCTTTGTACAGGCATAATACCATTATAGGACAATACTGTCTCTTTTGTTGTGATAAAAGAGTGAAATAATCATTGAGAGGATGTATAGTTTATATTCATATTAATTTGACTTTGGAAAAGGCATGTGAACCCTGTAACATTGACTGGGTCTAAAATCTGTTTGTATGTATCACACTACATTTTTATTCTAAACTATTTTAGTAATAGATGATATCAATGCTCCAGGATGTATACAATTGAAAAATAACAGTGTTTGACTTACAAATTGCTATTGCATAGACACATAGAAATACGAGTATTTGAAATCTGCATTAACTGGTCAGTATTGAAAGAAAACTCCTGAGTGAGCATCAAGCATTTGTGACATCTCCGTTATTCCCAGTGAAGTAAGCATGTGTCGACGTAGACGTGATATTGACAATCCTGGTCACCTGACATTTCTATACTTTTCTTCAGTGCTTCCTCTCTTTAAACGAACCTGTTTCACCAGCTCATCACCAGATTAAATATGTTAAGTGCAGCTGTTGTGCTTTGCCTCCTGCTGTTCCTGAACACACATCATCTGTAAATTCAAATCATTCTGCATGATTAAAGCCACTCTTCTGCATCTGCCTGCCTGCAGATCCTTTTTGCTGTTGCATTATTTGACACTGTGTCACGCATGGCTGACGCATAAATGAGCAATTCTTTAATGTAGTGTGAGAGAAGTAAAGCAGAACAACACATGAGACTTTTGAACTGTATTAAATGTAGCTCAGAACAACAAGTTCTGGTAAATTGTCAGTTTGGGTTGAATAAAGTGTTAAGGCAACATTTCTTTTATGATATATCAATTTCAATGTTTCATAACTTCTAAGTTAGGTGGTGCATGGATGTAATTTGCTCGAGGTTGTATGAAGAAATATCCTAGTACTCACATAGTATGTTCAACTCTGTGCTCAAAGAGTACAAGGAAATGCAAACGAGGGCAAAGTCCTGGAAGGAAATCTCTGGAATGAAACGTGAGGTGGAGTACCTATGCATGAAACGCTAGACTGACGCAGCCTTGTTTAAGTATGAACATGTAGCTATGGGGAAACTGGATAGTGACTCCATGCAAACGTGAAACGCAATACGTATAAAACCCCATGGTTTTTAATTTTAAAGTGTTTATGCACTTATTCAAACATACATATGGGTAGTATATTAAATTTCTGCCAGTTATTACTATTACAAACTTACTTATAAAGTACGTGTGCGAACACAATTATTGTCCATGCAGAAACAAACTTGTTCACCTGCAATAACAGCTCTATTATAGCAACTCTTAAAGGACGTTACAGACATGTTTCTTGATAGCTTCCATGTGAATGTTTGTGAGTGTGTACTGTTTCCTTATCAGTTTAAATTCCTGTTGTGTGACTGCTGTTGTGCTTGTGCACTCTGGGTGTAATTTGAAGAGGTAGGTTACTGTTAGGGTAAAGCGATACAGTGGTAAACAGCATTGTCATACGGGAAGCACAGGGATAACGGAGTGGTCTAGATTTCATGGACGATCTCCAGCTGCTGTTATCGCATGAAGTGTAATGAAACCTTTACTGGTCCCAAACAACTGGGTGGGGGTGGGGGATCCTTCCTCACCTCCTTCCCTCTCTCACCCCCTTTTTGTCCTTGCCTTGCTCTCTCCCCATCTCTCCCTCTTGTAACCTTTCTTCATCCTTGTCTCCTCTTTTTATCCCTTTCTCATACATACAGTCTCTCTCGTCCTGCTCCCATCACCCTGTGTTTTTCATTTCCTCTGTTTTTGACCTTATCCTCTCATTCATCTTACTTTTTTTTTCCTGCTTCCTCACCTCTTCCTCCATCTTCCCTCTTCCCAGTTTTCCTCCTATTTTGGTCCCTATTCATTTTCTATCCTTATTCATTTTTTTTTTTTAAAACCAGCAGTGAAATATAAAAGGTGAAAAGTGGGACAAGATACTTACTTTTTTATCTCTTTAACTTTATCTTGTGCAATTTGGTGTTGCCCTTTCTTCCTTGTTTCAGCAGCTCAAAAGACTTATTTTCCTTATCAACCTTTGTGGAAATGTCAAACACATTTTTGTAAAATCACAGTTCTGTCTGTGGTAGTGCATTCACAGTGAAGATGTACTCTTGAGAGAGAGAGAGAACAGAAAGTCTCAAGATTATTTTGCTTTTCAAAAATTCCATATTTAAGCCTCTCAGGCAATCAACCAATTTAGTCAATAAATGAATTGCTGTTTTTGTTGTTCCCTCTTGATGTGCCTCTGAAGGCCCCAAGAGGTCTTTGGAAGTTGGAGATTAATTACTTTTCTTTTCTAGTAGAGCAAATTAAAGTCCTCATCACATAATCAACTAATCAGCTCCAACATCCCCATCTTCATAGCACAAATGCCTCCCATTCTTATCATTAAAGGGCATTCTACTCTCATTCTGGGTTTCAAGATTAGTCAGTCACGCAGACTCTAAACAGAAAAACACTCTTCATTCTCTCACTTGAAAATAGATTTATTGATATAGCTTCTCTTTGATGGAAGCTTTGTGAAAAGGGCCCATTCTTGGCTTGAATGTTTGCAGGCATTGTTTGGGACGCCCTGGTGGTCAAAAGGCTGCCCCCAGGACAGTGAAGGGAGGCGTGGACAGAGGAAACATCAACCCTCGTTCGTCTCTGCACAACCGCCAGAGCAGTACAGCAGCGAGCTTTCACTTCAGAGAAACCACAGAGACACGGGAGGCTGATAACAGTGAAACGAGCCATTAAGTCTGGTTCAAATGAGAAGTTTTAGATTCCTGTATAAGTGTGGGAAACTGCTATGCCATGGGAAAAATATGCTTCTATGGCATGAAGAATCATGGTTGAGAATTAAGATTTAATTAAAAATTGGCTTTTGTTAGAATTACTTTTGAATTAGAAGATTTTGTCCCCTTTGGTGCAGATTAAGCAGGCAGCACCGACCCTCCATTCCTCAACTTTCTCTGTTTCCCTCCTTTGGTCCACCTATGCATCTGCCTATCCCAGGTCTCCTCCCATAGTATATAGAAATTGACGATATTGTAATTGCAACGCAAATTCCTGTTTTAAAGCCTCCAGATTTGTGATTTGACGAGTGCGATGGTCAGATCAGAGTTGCAACCAGGCACTGATTAGATGGTACTAGTCCAACGGCACATGCTGTGCTTGATTATCTATTTTCGTCTAAATGGGAACATTATTTAAAACTGTTCTACTGAAGAAGAACTGCAACTAGTGATTGAGACCATTAACTCCTCTTATTTTTTTAAGGCTGTGTGAGTGAGAAGAAGGCTAATTTACCCTAAGACTTCTATACAAATAGAGCTCTTTTTGCAACCAGCGGAATCACTCCCTGTTGGTTAAGTGCTACTTTAGTGTTACTTTGTTGCCTTCACTTTTCAAATCAGAAGACTATGTCCATTTTCATATTGCAGTCCATATTTCCTCCTTTCCTATCCTCAACCTGTTACCTCCCTGGCTCCATCTGTCATCTCTTCTCACCCTCTTCCCCCTCGCCATCCTTGTCCCGCTCCGCTCTGAAAAAGACTGATGATAAGAACAACCCATTCTTTATCACATTGCCCTGATCGTCATCTCATCTCTAATCTATTGGACCCAGCCATCCCTCTGTTGAGCTCAGTTCAACTCTGCGGTATTTCTGTGTCATTGCTCTGAGTGTGCATCATGCGTGAGTCCTTCATCTTGATAAACAGATAGGATCTTTCTCTCATCCATCTTCTGATCACAATGGACCTCATAGTGTGCAATAATGCTTTCTTTCTCTCTCCATCACCCGCCATGTCATTGTGGAACAGTCTGTTCTACTAAAATATTTTTCACATAACTATTCTGTAGATTGCCCAATTTTCTCTCTCTGACTAGAAAGCTGGACATGTGCCCAATGAAGCCTTTGAGTGCCATATCGGCACACAGCCGTGACAATCACTGCTTGGTTTCTTTTGTGTGGCACAGACAGGACAATTATGCTTTACAGTAACAACACACCTAAGGCTCCTTCATCATTCTCCCTGATTGTTACAGCCGCAGCATTGTAATGTCTTCATTGCAGTCACACAATCCCAATTCCCTCCGAATGCACAATCAGTGGCTCAGGCTAATGAACACAGCTACCTTCTCTGACCTTGGCAGAGATGAGTGAGTCCTTATTGCCCGCACATGCATGATTACACACACGGACACATAAATGCAGTGGCTCACACAAGCATCTGTACAAGCACATTGAGTGCCCTGCCTGTCAACACAGTAAGGCACATGTCATGTGCAGTCCTCTTAGAGCTGGATATCATCCCACCAGGTGTGTTAGTGACAGTTACAAGTACAACGTGTCTGTTTCTTTGTCAGCTAATCAATTTATTGACTTATCTATAATGAGAAAGCATTCACATGTGCTGCGCGCTTACACACACACCCACAAACACAGAAACTGCTGGTGTCCAGAGGTAAACAGGAATTAATTCTGTATTCTAGCATTTGTGTACGTTTATTTTAACTCCCCCCGTGACCCTCATGTGGAGGATAAAGCGGTAGAAGATGAGTGAGAGTGAGTTAGGAAGCCATCATTTACATCTTTCTATCCATCAGCAGAGCACGACAGGCTTATTTGTTTGTCTAAAGAATATCCATTTCAGCAGGCAAATAGAGCATGTGTACATTATCTATTTATAACATGTGCATACCATTACTGTGCCCGCTGGACACAAACGGCCTGTACTTTTGGAATGCTGTACATGAGCTGTATGGATTTATAGACACAAAATGAAGATGTGTCTATAAATGCCTCTATTGACCACGCGTTTGTAAGAGCCACAAGTCCATCGTGTTTACAGTTAATATTTTCCTTAAGGCTTGAAGTGATTTTTGGATTATGTTTCACTGTCAATTAAAAAAAAAAAAAAAACTCAGATCCCATGTTTGTCCCATTTCTGAAAAATAATGTACAGTTGTTGTTTTGGTCAATAAACAGATGTGGAGATGTTTTGTTTATTTTACATTTTGTCATTTCTGGCAGTAGGAGTGTGTCAGTCAGTAATAACAAATGACCTACTTTGATTACATTGGGAAGCAGCATGGATCAAAGGAAACATTTATTGCATTGAGATATTTTAATGCAGAAGTGTTACATATTTATTTTTAAGTTAATCATGATGATGTCCTTCTTAATCTTTTAGATTCTGTTTTAAACGTCCCATAGAATGGTCTTTTTGAACCAAGGGGTCTGCTGAGAAACATTTTCTTGTATTTTTGTCAAAAACCTCACAGACTGCAGAGTGAGCCAGCCTGCCGCTCCTCTCTCTCTTCCTGTTTTCAGCCACACTGTTACAGAGCCCCCTCCCTCTCCAGAACACTGAGTCTCTTGTGATTGGCCAGGTAACTGGAGCAAATGGCACACCCCTCCCAGAGCTCCATACTAAGCTCTAGCTGTTAGCACTTAGCAGCATCTTTGGGAAGTAGCTTCATCGTAGCCCCTTGTTGTAGCTCCTTACCTTTTGATCCAGAGTCAGAAAAAACTGAACCACCTCCACAACCAAGGCTGCAGCAGGACGTTTCAGAAAGGTTATTTATATTTATATGTATATTTTATGTATGTATGTGTATTTTCCCTGTGCTGTTAAAATCCTGAACACATCCTGAATAGCAGCGTCCCCCACTTGACCTCACTGTGTGTTAAGACTGGTTCTTCACAAAAAACAGGACTCAAAGGCACGACTCCAAGACAGTTCAGATAGAGAACAAAAAGTCACTTTACTTTGTCCAAAAGAGGTGGTCGGTACACAAAGATCAGTCAGTTCAAACAAACAAATCCAAAACGTCAGGCAAAGGCGGAAGTCATACACAGGCAATAATCCAAAAACCAGGGAGAACAGATACAAGTAATTAAATGGCTGGGCGTTCAGACGCTGAGGTACTAAGACGAACTGGCACAGAGGGGAAGAGGAACACAGCTTATATACACCTGAGGTGAAGGGAGATGACGAGACACAGGTGAATCTAATGAGGGCGGGGCAGACAATCAAAACTGGAGGGAAAACACACAGGGGCAGGAAGTGAAGCAATCTGGAATGTGAGGAGAGGTCAGTTTCACAATAAAACAGGAAACAAGAAAACAAGAAGCATGACCTTAAGAGCAACGTCGAGATGTAACAACTGTGTGTCTATGTGTAAAAGCTTTTTCACTTTAGACCGATCATACCTGTAACTGTACCTGTTACTGTAAATAGGCTTTTTAAATGTTATTCAGATTTTATAATTTATTGTGTTTCTGCACTACTTTGCCCATTTGTTGTTGTTTTATATATCTCCATAGCTAGCTGGGGAGACCGAGTAAAGTAATTTATTTGTCTTTATGCGGAAATGACTGTGTAATACTTTCTGTGCACACAGAGATGGGAAACATCTGCTTGCAAAGAAGTACTGAAAAAGTTACATTTTGCCAAGTAGTAGTAACTGAAGTGTGTTCAGAAAAAAATTAATTACTAAATTTTAACCTTTTTTTTTTCAGATAGACTAGTTCTGCTGGGGAAACTGATCATTTAATCCAAAACTCACCGTATTTTGAAGTCTGTAAGTGGTCATTTTGAATTAAGACATTCCTCTCAAATGTACCTCAATTTTGTCAACTCCTGACTGGAACTATAATTTTACAGTAATAAGACCACTCTTTATGATGCAACACTTACCACATCTCCCATGCAGACTATGGGCCTTTGAGAGACAGAACATTACAAGTACATTTTTAATCACATTTAATGAAGTACATTAGCGTAACATGAATATTAGATGCCTATTATAATCATACCATTTGAACATTTTCCCTACAATCTTTTCATTTCAAAATATTTTCAAAAATATACACTGTTCCACCATATTGTCTGATTCTCTTCTCAGATGCTATCAACATCTTGCTTATCAGAACTTTGTCAGCTGGTGCTGGGGCTATTGGGTAGGGTCCCTTCATGTGTTGTTTGCCAGATATGCCAGGAGTTTCCTGATCCAACTGCCCAATATTACGTCGGCTTTCGTCCACCTCTTTACTGAAGTGGGACACATGGCAGGCGACCACGTACACCTGGAATGACAGGCTCTCTGGGAATGGGATCTTACGCAACTCTTAAGCAAAAGATTCTAGATCCTTCATAACCTGCTGCTGAGGAATTTATACAATGCGTGTGACAGTGAGTCTTGAAACTTGACATAGACATTCTACTGTAGGAGAAAACCAAATTCTTGAGGAGTTAAATGCAGGACCAAGCTCGTGATCAGCTCATGATAAAGCACGTAATCAGTTACAATGAATAAATAATTGTTCTGCTGTATCTTCAATAACTTACATGAGAAACACTAAGGGCAATTATAATTACTTCAGAACAGAAATTCGATTTTCCAGTGAATGGGACCTTTAACTTCCATCATCATTTGTTGTTCGATAATTGTTCTCCATGATTGCAATGCATCTTTTCTTTTTTCCTATTCCTCCTTTATCCTTTAAGCCAGAGGTATCAAACTGAAATGACCTGAGAGGCCAGTGAGCATGTAGTCCGGTCAGAAGGAGGCCGGTCAAGTGAAAAAAAAAAAAAAAGCCCAAACTGTACTGATATGGAACAATATATAGTTAAAAAAAAAATGTATTTATGATGTAAAATGAATCTTTGCATTAAAAAACATACAGAAATAACTCATTATAACTTAATTAAGTGGTGTGCTGCATGAAATGCATTGGAAGGTCTCATGTGACCCGTGGGCTGCCAGTTTGAGACCTCTAAGCAACTCCATCCTTCACTCCTGTTTATTTTCACACTCACTAAATGTCTTTTCTAACTATCAGTGCTCCACATAGTGCACATTGAGCTCCTGCATCATTATCTCATTTTTATTTTGTCAGCCAGATTTTTAAAAATAGATAAATGATAATCACTTGATTGCCAATGTAGTGCTCGTTAACACTGGTGAGTCATCTATCAATGCTAATTTGCCGGGCCAATTTTTCCTGTGAACGCGATAGACAGATAAACAAAATCAAATTAACACTGATGCATCACCTGTCAGCCATGTAGGAAACAGCTGCCATGAAATAAAAGTTTACGGTTGTTTTGTTTGGGCCTGAGCACAATTTACAAGTATGAACGACATGTAAATGAATTTTCTATGTGTGAGGATGCTGTTTTTGATCACAGAATTATGATCACTTTGTTAGTTGTCTAAAATAATACATTTAAAACAATAACTTAGTCAATTTTTAATTAAATCATCCTTTATACATTCTATTCAGACAGCAGGAGACATGTTGGCATTTATTTCCCAGGACCAGCTGTACATGTTCACTGACTGAATGTTTTGGATATAAATGTGACGGCCAAAAACAACATCATACTCATACTACCCCCAAAAATGTGTCTAGCTTTAAATACTGGTTGGTAAATGGTTGTAATGGAAACAGTGACAGCTGGTTTACAGTCTGCTCGTCAGGCTCAGATTAGTTCATTGAAAAATACCCACAAATCCAGATTACTTTAGTTTAAAGTTATGCAGATGTTTTTTGCGTACTCAAAATGTAAATGTATTTTTAATGGAAAAGCGTCTGGAAAAGCGTTTTCTGAAGCCAGTCATGTGTATGGACAAAAGATCATATCTTTTGAGGCTGATTCAACACAGGTCAAGGTAAAGGTCAAGAGAAGTCTTTTACAAGATATCTGTCTACAAATACCTGTCGAATGGTGCTGTTGAGTGTCTGTTGTAATCATTTCTGCCATGAAGTGAACCTCATCTTTGTGATGAAAGGAGGTGGTGAGAATTTTTAAACAACCGTGGCTGACTCATCTCCACAGTTATAATCAGTGGATCCACAAACATTTTAAAACTGAAAACTAGTTAAACTGTGTTAAAGTAGACACCAGCAAACATGTGTGTAATTTACATTATTATTTTAAGACATGAAAAAGTCCATATGTTATTATTGTTAACATATGTTTACATATGAGGAACAAAGCATGAGATTGGGTCAGTCGTGTTTAGAACAGCAAGAAAATTTCCATAACATTCAGGTGTGGGTTGGCACCAGGGTCGAGCATGGAGGCAGAACATTCATTCATTTTCTGTTTGTTCTACTTTGTTTTCATGGTCCGTGGGTTTTTAGGTCTTAGTTCTTGGTTTTCAGTTTTCCTTGTATTTTGTCAATTTCCTTTTTTATTTTATAGTTTCTTCCTTTTGCCTCTGACTTGTTTTACTTTACTGTGTTTTCCCTCAAATGTGATTGTCCTGCCCTGATTTGTTCCACCAGTGTCTTATGGGTTTCACCTGTGTTCAATCATCCCTGCTCCCTGATGTGTTTGGTCCCTGTGCACTCAAGTCTCTTTGCTGATTTGTGTGTTCAGTTTTGGTGTGTCCTGCTTTGCTTGGTTCCCTGCTCCTCTCCTTTTGTTCCTCGTGTCCTTGTGTTCTGTTCAAGGTATACTTGGTTTATCTGTTCAACCCTGAACGTCTCACTTCCTGCTTTTGATTTTTTTTTGCCTTGTTTGTTTAGGCTCTGTTTTATTAGAGTCAATTCTGTGTAAAAAACAAACAAACAGCAAAAACAACTATTTAAATATATTTTGCTGTGAATAATTTCAAAGCTTGAAGTTAAAATAGACTTTAGCTGTTTTCTCATGAAGAGTAATGCAGCTCACTTGAGTGAGGGGCAGCGTGGTTGCGCTAACCTGATGACGTGTGCCTAAATGAGCAGCCAACCTGACTAAAACATTCAAATGTGCATTTAAATGCCTAACTTGCCTAAGTTATTTTATAGTGTACAATTTATTACCCCTTTATTTTACTGTTAGCTTGTTGTTTCTTTTAAACTTTTCATTTTTATTTTAACAGTGCCGTTGCTAAGAGTTCTACCTCAAATTAAGACAATTAAGATATTGTGATGTTCTAGGATGTAGATGTACTCCTTATACATCCAGTGTGGCCCTGGACCTTTCCGGATGTTAAAAAATATGTGACAGTGTGGACTTAATGCATAAACTCCACATATTCCTACAGGACAAATATTAGAATAGAACAGTGTGGGATTGAGTATCCCACACTCTGAGCATGACTTAAACACCAGATAGACCTGGACTCTCGTCTTAGTATGAATCGGTGTATGTTTAACCAGAATGTTAAAGAAACAACTCTTTACATAAATGGAACACATTAAGTATGGAAAGGCTTTTGTTTTCCCTGCAAAAGCAAATCCTTTCTGTTTTCACTTTTACTTGCATCTCACACAGGTGTTGTGCAGCACAGAGCCACAGCAGAGTTGATATTGATGCCTCTCATCTCCACCACTCCTGGTTTATTTGCAGCCACCATTCTTCTCCCCTACCTTTTTTTTCCCCCCCCTTTCATTTGCTTTCCCTCCATCTCTCCTTAACGTACTCCCTGTCCTGCTGTTGTCAGACAGATGCTCCAGAAGCCGAGGGCAGATGCCCGGAGCTCTGTCCCTGGATGAGAGTTCCTAGTCTGAAAGTTTTGCAATCTAATGTGAGATGTAGTCTGGTGATGAGTTTTTGGCCAGCGTGGTTTGGATCAGTAAACATGGAGCACTGTTAGGTGATATATGGCTGCTGCATGAACCTGCATGAACCTGCATTCACGTCAGTCAAAGTGTGCTTAAGAATCTTTATGTTTATACACGTTAAGCAGCAAATGTGTGGATGCACACTGTGAACGTGTGGTATTGTGCATCTGCTTGTAGGTGTAAACAGCCCATCTGTGTGTTGCACTAGGTTCAATTAATCTACCTACATGGCTCCTCATGCATGCACTCAGGACACATGCATGCCTTTGCCTGTGCATGTGCAGCTGTCTCTGGGTGTTTACTGGGCACAGACTCAACAGAATGTCACTGGAATGAGAATAAGTGTGGCTTTGCCATGGCAACAGAAGAATGCCAGAGCAGAGCAGAGCAGACTGGAGCAGCAGAATTACAGCCCAGCCTTCATCACAGCAGGGGGAAGAAGAACGGAGGACCTTATTAAACACGACCACCTCTCCTCATGGAGCCTTCATACTCGGCTCTTTTCATCTTCTGTTTCAGTCTGCCACGAAATGCTATGAAGTGAAACTACCTTTGACATGTCTGCACAAAAAAACCTTATTAAAAGCAAGAATACAGTTAATGTAGATTTTTTTTTTTGCCTGTGAGCTTGACAAAGAAAAACAGATGTAATCGCACAGCTGAGATACAGTTCTCTACTCGGAACATTTGAAGGCTGAACAAGTGATGCGATGCAACCTTGAGCGCTGCTGTGTATCAAGGTGTCAACTTGATAAGTGATTCAGAGTTTGAACTTGTCCTCTGGTTGCATCACAGACATCTTTGATAGATTCATAAAGGGTCGATACGGCGTGGTATCATCTCTCTACTTGCGGGACTCTGTAGCAGTGATTGATAGCCTCTCACGCACTGCACAGTAGTTGGGCTAATTGCTTGAGTGAGAACTCAGTAGCTTGCTCCGGTCCCCAATGTCCTAAATACACACTGGGCTAATCCCTTTCCTTTGCCTATTGTTTTAGGGTCAGCGGGAAGGTCTGCACCGCTTGTTGTTTTCACTGATGCAGCAGAAATGCATGAAGAGAGACAAAGGAGGAGGATGCGAGTCTGAATGGCACCTCAGGTCAGCACGTTCCTGAGCCACATGGTCTTAACATTTTTTTCCGGTCTGACTGAGTCCAATTTCAGTTTTTCTTATGACTCACATAGGTTTTGGTTATTACACTCATAGAGTTATTTACACGTGTATATTCTTTGTTGGTTTGATGACATGGGAATTGTTCACTTGCCTTGTTTGGTTTTCCTGTGCTTTTGTGGTTTATAGAGAGAGCTTCAACAGTAGAAGATGCAGACTATATAAATAAGTAGTTGCAATCCATTAATGACAAATACACATGATGTTATGAATAAACCAAAACTAGTAATAATGAATACTTCCTTCCTTGCTGTTTGATATGGGGTTTACTCTGGAAGTTACAACAGAGATGGTAAATGTCATTACAATTCTACCAACATGAAACAGTTCATTACCTTGAAGAGAAATATGGATTTAGTAAGTGTTGTTAACATTTTGTAATGTGACTCAACAAAATATTTAACCTGGCAGAAATGTCACAATTTATATCTTGAATAGTCCAGTGTGTAAGAATTAGACATCTATTGGTGAGACTGCAGACTGCAACAAACAGTGGCCTTCACATTTCAGAGAAGAAAACTCTCATTCTAGCTATTAAAACCCAATTATTTTTATTTTAGAGCAATTATACACTAATACAAACATACTTATGAGTAGTTTGTTCAATATCTGCCATTAGTCTTACTGGCACACACTGGACCTGTTAATCCATTATTTTTCATGAAATTTATCACCATCCTCTCCTCTCTTCTTTCTTTCCATAATGGTCCTTTATCTTTCGTTTTAAGACCATGAAAGGGATGTGGTCCCCCTAAGGACAAACCCGGCTTCTTACACTGTTCGGTGATATTAGTTTGTCCAATGATATTAGCTGAAAGAAATGAACAGTGCTGCCAAGTTAAAGAGAGGTTACTCTGTGACCTTGTAAAGACAATTATAACTGCTCATTCTATTCACCCTGATGAGTTTCCTGTAGGTTCATCATCATAAGCTAAATAAAGCAGGCCTGAGATCAAAGCCTGCAAGCCTGACGCTACTCATATAATTCATATTGACGTCCATGATATATGGACTGCAGAGAGTCTGCAAGGGGTAAGAGTTAAACAAGGTCCAACCCAACAAATGATTCTCCATGTTTCCTCCCCTTACAGTTGGCCCTGTCAGAAAAATTATCCATGTCCATTACTTTTATCGTGCCTATATTTAGTGAAGCAGAGTTTGAATTTTCTGGTAATTACATGTGGTTATGTTTCATCTTTTTTCATGATCTTCCCTGTGGGAGCCAATACAAAAGTTTTGCTGCTAATAATGGATTTTTCATTGGCACATGGGACACGCTGGTCGTGAAATGATTGCGGTGGATTGTGGTGAATGATTGTGAATGGGAATATAATTTAACGAATCCCTTTTCCACTTAGAGAGCGTATGGAATACATGTAGAAAAGGAGACAATATTTCTGGAAATTGGAAGGTATTCATAGGACGATTTCATGTCATCAGCTTTGCACCTCGCTCTCCATCTCCTTTTAGCATACCCTGCAATTTGACTTGTAATATGAGAACAATGGAGTCGCTGGACAACTAGATGATCTGGATGACAAAATCCACACCACGCTCAGGATCTGGTCTGAACTATGAACACTATATGAATTTACTTTACTTGAATATATATTTTTAATTACTGTAAAATCACTTTTTTTTTTTTTAATAATTTAATTCTGTGAACATGAATGTTATTAATTGTATCCAAGATCCAGTATTCACAGTAGACTTTCACCACTTACTTTGCCCTCTGTGACCTTGCTGGCCTAATTTCTATTTAAATTACCTTCAATTTACACTCCACCAGCATCTCTGGAGAGTCCAACCCTAAACCAACTTCAAGCTAGTAGAAACCAGCGTTGGCCAGCATGAAAATGATGTGGGTATATGCTTTTTTTCCTCAGCATTGATAATGGTATCCTTTTTATTTCATATGAGACAGGAAGACCCATTACAGGCTCCGACATGTTCCTCCATGGGGGAGAAAGACTCTTCCTGTCATCTTCATCTCCACGTCCCCGTCTCAATTGTCAATCATGCTTTTCATTTTCATTAAGTGCCGAGCCAGTGACTCTCACCAGCTCAGTTAAGTATTGCTAAATACAAGCTGTGTTGATGTGTACTTTCAAAAAAGGATTGAGCGTTTAGGAAACACTTGGTTTTTAACTCGTGGTTTGACAAATGGACTTTTTCAAGAGCTCAGACTGATTCTTGAGTGTCTGATAAGTTTAATTTTATTGTGGAAGTTAAGCGCTAGGTAACATAAGGTAACACCCCTCTGCCCCCCATGTATTTGATATACTGCACATTACATACTGTAGGTTACATTACCCCCACACTCTACACACTTTTACAGTTGAGTAAAAGTTTTGTTGTTTTACAACAGTATTTATATGTATGTAACTTTCTGTGAATAAAATATGAGTTTAAAAACTGACATAACTATTACTATTATATAACTAGGATCCTGTAGCCATTTTACCTATGTTTCGCCACATCTCCGTTTCTGCGATACACAAGACTCGCAGTTAATACAGCCACATTTTCTGTTGGATAGCAATGAAAGACAGGTGGATTGATTTTGCACTTTATTATCAAAAATTAGGAACAAAGTTTGCTGTGTATCTGTTCAATATGGAACACGTCTTTTATCTTTCAAATACGAAACAAATCCTTACTTTACGGAACTGCCCTCAACCCTATTTATAGGTCAAATCTTTCACTTTTTTCACGTCATAGTGAACAGAGTATAGCCTTCAAATACATACTGTAGACTTTCTGCTCCTTTCTAAGATCTCTTTTCAGTGTCTCCAAATATTAGATAAGATTTGATCAGGTACAGTTAGCGACGGTGGAGGCCCCGAAAGCTCAGCAAAGCGACACTTAGCGAAGGATCAATTACAATATGATCCTTTTTTTCTTTTAAATCTTCCAGTAGCTCTTAGTGCCCTTTCCACAGTGCACCTATAATACAAAGAAAAGCTTAAACACTGAAGCAATGTTTTCACCAGTATCTGAGCCTCCTTATTCCTACTGTGTGTCCTCTGAATCAAAGCCAGGTCGTTTCTCTGTTTTGTTTTTTTTTTGTTGTTTTTTTTTACAATAACACGAATCCTGGCCTTAATAACCCGCACAGGTCAGCACAAGTGCACACCCTCCCAATCCGTCTCCTTCTCCTGACCCACTTCTCAGCTTCTCTCCCCGGAGCATTAAAACAGACAATGGACTTTGGTTAGGTCATGGCCAACATGGACCTCATTTGTTACAGAGGATGAGCAACTATGAAGCTGCATTTTTAATTATGGGATTAAAATAAAGACATATGAGGCACAAAGGCAGACACGTGCACACGCATGTGCACAGACACGTACACTCATAACACAATTACGCAGGGATACAAACACACAGATGCTTTTGGTTGCACACTGACCAGATGCGGATGCATAGAAATGTGTCGTGTGCCATGAAGGAGCTGAATAAAGATGTATCGGAGCAATGTGTTTCATGACTCATGCTGCATGACTTAATGGATTTCATACTGTGCAGTTTAAGTGATTGGTTAACTGATTAACATGGAGAGAACTTTATGCTTTTAATAAAAAGGATGGTGGTTCAGTGGAAGGTTCATTAAAGGGGAGCTCTCAAGTATATATGTGCGTGTGTGTATGTTATAAACCAATTAAGGAACCTTTATATAAAGGCTAAAATAAAAATTGATATAAAAAAAAAATCTGTTTTGTATGGTTTACATGTCCCTCTAAAATCACATTGTGCTTTGTGTTAAGCAGACAAATCTTGGCGATGGACAGATGGACAAATAAGTGAACAGAAAGGCCAGTCAGAGATACAGCCTGACTGAGTGAACGACATGACACTCAAGTCAAGAAACCAGTCAAAGTGACTGACGGAGTAAAGGCCAGTAAAAAGAACTGCAGGCAGACAGAGAGAAAAGATTGTTGTGAGCATCACCCACAAAGAGTAAATAGCTGTCGTGGTGACACAGTGGAGCCGTGGCCGGGTGGAGGCGAAATAGAGGAGAAGAGATGGGGCGTAAAAAGAACAGGGTGCAATACCGAGGGGTGCTGAGGCGGTGAAATGAGGTGTTTGAACTGCTGATGTAAGCGTGGACACGCTGATTCTTTTTTCTTTCTCCCTCTTACGCGCACGCACACACACACACACATAGCGCTGACAAGCTGTTTCTACCCACAGGAAGTCGTTCAGGGTTCAGAGGTTCAAATAAAAACGTGTAACAGTGGCTGGGCGTATCACTCTTCCTCTCTTAGGCTCTTCTTCTTGCTCATTCTTGTTTCAGACATGATGTACCATTTCCCCAAGTCCTACTTCCTCACATCACCCTCACTCTTTTTCCTCAGCTGCCCTCAGCTCTGAATTTCACATAGCTCCAACCTTTTAAATATTAACAGCTACAATCTGAGAAGTTTCACTGTGCGACAGACGGCGCTCCACATTTGGGGAAGCGATTCTATATTCATTTTAATCAGCATTCAAAGGGCAAGCATTCTCAAGCATTCATTCTTATCTGTCTTGAGCATTTTAATAAGGGCCATTCTGAGGACCTGTGTTGAATTCCATGGCAGAATCTTCCAGGGTTGGAGTTTGTTTCTGTCTGTAAATGCTGTTGTTTCTCTCGGGGGACCCATACATTGTGTGGCAGTGGTGTGGCTTCAGTATTCCATTTTATCAGGCGTGGTTTGATGCCTTTTAATGCAAGGAATGTATTTAATCATGAATTTAACACAGCACAGCAGCTGCTTTTGCTGTTTCATCTTAGATCAATTAACAATTCGTGCCCACAAAGCTGGGGAGTTTTATGACTGATGCGGCTCATAAATATATGCTTTTCTCAAACAAAACTCCAAAACACAGATGCTCATGTAAACAACACTAGGCGGGTTGCTTTGGGGAGGTTGGTATTGAGGTTATGTACAAAAAGCAGAAGAGTAAAAAGTGGGATTAATAAAATATCTATCTCAGGTGCTCTGAGAAAATAGTACTGTTACTTTTCTGACCCAGCCAGTTTGATTTGAGGAATCAAAGAGCCGCAGGATATGTTACAGTTTATGAAGTCAACTTTTTGAAAAAAATTGACTGTGAAATTCAGCACTGTGTTCCATCCAGGCTGTACAAGGCAGTGTGGCCACCAGGGGTGCAGTGACCCCCCCTTTCCCCACAAAAAAACAAAAACAAAAAACAAGTAAATAATTCAAAACCTTCCAAAAAGTTATATATTATTATATATATTTATTTAAGTATACAGGAGTCACTGAAACAAATTGAGGGACTCTTGTAGAAAACTTGAAGGCAACTACATACAGCTTTAGTGTTTCTCAGTTGATCACTGTTGTAAAAATGCAGCAAAAGCAAAACACCAGTAAAGATGCAGGTACTTCCCTTAAAAACAGGTGTCGAGTTGTGTCATAAAAAGTACCCCTCTTTGAAAAACAACAGATAACGTGAACGCTATTTGCTTTATTGTTTTGTATATGGAATAATACCACTTGCGCTGTAAACTGAGTCATCGTTTTCCCTGTGAAAATCCCCTCTTAACCCTCTACTACATTTTCTTTTAAAATTGTTTTCAAACAAAAATTAATTTGAAAAACAATTCACATGACTATTCAGAGTCAGTGTGCATGTATGTGCCGGTGTAAACAAGAAAATGATTCTCTCCTGCAGCTGTTTGCTCGGTTGCAGAAAGTACTAAGAACAACAAATAACAGTGGTAAAAGGGACTTTCTCTGTTATGAGAAGTAGATTAAAGTGAAACTGAAAGTTATTAATGGAGCTTTTCAGTCATAGCTGATTGCCGAGTTGTGGCCAATAAAAACCAGTTGAAAAGTGAGTCAGCGTTTTCAACTGTCTCTTTCTGCTAATCCAGACTAAATAGATTCCCCAAATTTTAAACTAAAAACAGAACCAATCAGTGTTTATAAGATTATTTTGGCTTTCAGGGCTCTAAAATGCCAGGGTAGTGTTAGAAAACAGGACTGTACCGAGTGAGTTTATGCATTTTTGTAGCCCAAGCTAAAAATGTTGTGCTGCATCTTCACTATTTATTATATTTATAAAGCTATTTCAGCTTTAACATTTTCGAAGAGTTAATTGAAAGCAAAAGTATACAGACATGAATGAATTGCTGTTTCACATATCCTTGCCTCTACGTCCTCATGATATCAAGAAAAGTTTGAATTTCACTTTTTTTGGTCCTTTTTTAAATGTAGTTATTTAGGTTTTGCTTGAGTTCTGCCCGGGAAGCTTGTACAGCTTTGCTGATTAAATCATCCCTTATTGTTTTTTGTTTTGTTTTTTTTAACCAGTGACTACTTTGGGAACTTGTTTATCTTGTGATGTGAAGTTGTCATGTGCTAAAGAAATACTTGTGTGTGTCAAGAAGACTAAAGGGCAAACTGTCATTTAGACAGACACAAAAAAAAGCAAACACAAACAGCAGCAACCTCGCCGTGACCTAGCAATGATGTCGCATGCTTGTGTGTGTGTGTGTGTGTACTTGTGTGTTGAAAGATAAACTGATCTTGTCTAGAAGGTCCTGCTGGGAATCAGTCAAGCACTCATTCATGAAATGCTCTTTGTACCACACAGTCACTCACATGTAGATACTGAATGACAGATAAACACAAGCCCACAAATGCATTTCATTTTTACGTTTACATTAACACAAACACACAGACACACATTCTGGCAGCTGGTCGACCAACCCATTTATTCCCCATGTTTTTCAACAGTGTGAATGTGTTTAATCCATATTGACCTACAATATGGATTTGGGTTTTTTTTGTTTGTTTGTTTGTCAGTTTCCGCTCCGAGCAACATCAGTAGGAACATAAGACCCGGATGAACAAGCCAAAGTCATCTTCATCTGCCAGAGTATTTTTGCCAGATTAGTGCGATTTTCAGCACAATGCTTTGATGCACATTTATCTTCCAGCTGTTAAAGTAAATGTTTGTAATGGGACAGAGCTCAATATAATTGATCACCTTAATGACTGTTTTAAAGCGAGACTGAAGAAAGAATTCACACTTTTGCATTTTGCGCCTTTGAGAGGCAGATCATGTTTTTCCCCCCTCCCTATTTGTAATAAAATATTATTACTCACAAATTTTCTTGGACACGATCTCCGTGTAAGGTGACAGATAAAACAATTGTAATTCCACATTTCAACACTTGACGTGTGCTTTTTGCACACACAATGACCTTGCAGAGCTGTGATTGGCGGCTCTTTGAAGTGCATGAATTTTTTGACGTGTACTGGAATGTGCTTGTGAAGGAGGCATGAATTGAATGTGTGAAAGCACAAGACTTAACATTGCCCTGCCAATGCATAATAAGCACTCACTTCAGGAAGTGAAACCTCGGCACACACCGTGTGAAGATTTGGACACAAATAAACATTTGCAGACCCATTTTCAATCATAAACTGTACAGATTTTAAAGAGCCGTTTGCACAGTTTGCCGTTAGCCCCCTGCAGCAGACTGTATGTTGTTGACTAAAGCCATCTACAGCAGCTTTAAACTGCTTTCATGCTGTCAGTCGCGTATGCATTCTTTCATGTTTGCAGGTTTGTGTGTGCGTGGAGACTGTATTTCAAAGATTGAATACAACCTGCTACCCTTTTTATTCCACTCCTTCTGCAGCAGATTAAAAATGGATGAGAACTTTATTTAGTGCAAGGCTGTTCTCTCACCCTCAGTCATCCATGGGCTTCAGCTGAATGAGCTGTGTTTTCGGTGTAGGTATTATTGACATTGTGGGGACCTTCATCTGTTCACATCGTCGGATTATAGGGGCTACAGATTATGGGAACATTCCCATAACATATATCATGAAATATTAAGGTGAATGACCTTTTATACACTGAGATTAGGGTGAGATTTAGGTTAAGGTTAGGCTAGTGGTGTGCAGGAAATCATGATGTGTGTGTGTGTGTGTATATGTGTATACAGTAGATGGTAGCTCCTGAGGGTGATGAAACAACAGGCTGTGAGGTTACTGCTGGGTTAAACCGCTCTATTGGCAGGTCAGCTAGAGTTCAGCAGCAGCAGACAGCAGCACATCTCAGGTAGACAGGCCTATTCCTGTGGTTTAGAAAGACAAGACCACTGAGGTTTAATTCCCCCACAGGGACCAAGAGTTAAATGGACATGGGTGGTTAAGAGATCACAGTTAAATTCTTGGGAAATCTAATCCTATGGAAATGAAAGCTCAAAAGAAGCTATCCCTCCAGGAATAGGAAAACAAAGTAAAATCTTGTATTTTACCACCATGACGTTGTCCCTTCTTCGTTGTGGGAATCTACAGTATATGTGAAGATGTTTGCTACTAATGTGCCTTTTTCTCCCTTGGTGAGGACGAAATGTCCATGTGGTACTTGGCAGTGTCAGGTTTTGATAAAAGCTGAAAATGAGCCGGTACTCAGCAGCACCTTCCAAGCTTTCCCGAGGTGAAGAACTGAATTAATAATTATAGTAGGAATTAATATTTTATAAACCATCCACTGTTTGGCTGAATCATTCATATATTAAGTCATTACATTATGTCACTGCACTTTTTGTCTTCAGATGTTTTTCCTGTTGTTGCTGCAGACCAGCCTGAATCCATTGTTATCCCTTTTCAAATTGAGATGTGTTGTATCTCCTTAAAGTATCAAAAATCATAAATACTGACTAAACATTGATATTAGATCATTTGAAAATATTGCTGTGATCATATAAGTGTGTGGAGTGAGTCACTGCCACGTTTATTCTCCGATCAAGGCCACTGTTTTAATGGAACTTGTGGACTTTTTATCTAGTTTTCCAGGTACAGGATCTGGATTTCCTGGTTTATACCTTGACTATTTATAGTAATTTATACACTAAAAAATCCAATATGACTGGATTTAGACATTAGCTCTAACCCAACAGCTTAATTGCATAAGTAGATTAAATACCACAACATACAAAGCAGCTTCACATCTCTTATGACTTATTTTGATTAGGAAACTCTTTGCCAATCACTTTCAGTGGTTATGTTGTATTACATGCAAAATAATGATACTAGTATTGGCCCATTTAAAGCACTGATGACAGTTTAGCTCTGAGCTTTATTACCTCATCATCTACTTGTCCTAAATCCATACAACCTAATAACGATTTGTATACCGTGCTGCTTTGTAACACTACACTTTTCTAGTAGTTAGTATACAGTAAAATCAATGTGTGTCGATGCTTTACTGTGGATGATTAATGATTAACAGAGTGAACATTGTTCACACTTTGAGCTGTTGTGTCTTTAAACAAAAGAAAAGAACCCATTTTTTTACCTCAGCATTTCCCTAGGTTTACACATTTTGGGGGGCTAGTATTATGATTCATGATCCATACTTTGGATGAACGAATGTTCATTTTGCACATCAAAAAAACAAAAGACTGAGCAGCTGCAGTGCTCGTACACACAAAGCTGCAACGCAAACTATGAATTTCCGTTTTCTCAACTCACTGTAGAACCTTGGTTTATGATTGTGTGTGGTGGACAGTGGTCCAGTCTATCTTTTTTTTTTGTTATAGCATCTTAAAGAGTCTTTCTACTATATTCAAGTAATGTGTCCATGAGCATTTTGAAATGAGTTTATTGTAATAAAATGTGGTATGTGAATAAATTTGCCTTAATATGCTAACATGTCAAGGTTGGGCACAGAAACTGGACTCAATTGTTGGCCACAACTCAACGCAGCAACTCAGATAAAACAATGTCCTTCAGTACAGGCAAGGGTTCAGCACACAGATAAATCAGTCCAGGGGCAGATGTACAAAATCATGAGGTGGAAAAAACAGGGTCAAAAACTAGATAATACACAATACAAGAGGATAAAAGACAAGTTGGCTCAGAGGGACAAGGCATATTGGCAACAAGGTGAGGGACACAGAGACTAAATACACACAGGGGAAGGACAACTGGACACAGGTGAACCAAATGAGAGGTAGAGCAGGTAATCAGGGTGACAGCAAGACACATGAGGGCAGGAAGTTGTGAAACAAGGAGAGCAGAATAAATCAGAAACTAAGAATATGCTAACACTGCAAAACTTAGCCAAACTTACAACAACTTGATCTAAATTGGAGCCATTGACATAACACTATCTTTATGTATTAGAACTTTTTTTATAGCTCTCATTTTTTGACATTTATGGCTGCAGCTATCGAATATTTTAGTAATCGAGTATTCTATCGAATATTCCATCGAGTGATCAGATAAAACATACTTTTATCCTATTCATCCTATTAATTTCGCTTTGCTGTGTTTACTCATTTTCGCTGTATTCGCTGTTTTCGGTCCCGGCATCTGCCATTCTGCACAGCTAAACAATCCACATACGTTACCCAAAGCCTGCTTCCGTCTTCTTCCGCTTTGTAGGGGACGCATAGCCTGTGATGTAAGCATGTTGTATCACACTAAAAAGAATCCGTGCGAAAAGTGAGCTTTAAATTTAATTTAAACGAGGCTTCGAGGCAGAGGAAATTCCTCAATCATTTTTTGTAATCGAGTTACTCAAGGAATCGTTGCAACCCTATTGACATTACATCATTAAAAAGGTGTACATAATTAAATTGATGATGGCTGTGTTTCATTCCTTCCTTAGTGTCAGGGTGTATGCCAGCTCACTGTAAAGGCCCATTTGTACTTCAATTTCCTCCTTTTTACATCCGTCTATTCCAAACATTATCTCTGTCACTACCCTACTTACCTCCATGGGGTTTTTATGTTAATACTTCCTCTAGAGGGCAGTGCCGAGTGCCAAGATGCAGGCATCAGCAACCATAGCAACCATTGAAGAGGTTATTTTATTATGCTTGATCCAGAATAGACTGAAAAGCAAGCATTTTCGTGGCATAAGACCACCAAGTAAGACCACTAAGTCATCATATTAATGGGTAATATTACTCAACGGTGTGAAACAGTATTTTCAGTATTTCCCTATGTCAGTCTGACGCGACCTTTGACAATTTGCTTCGCCACATAGCCCCTCGAATCAAACCACAGTGTGCCAGTGAGTGAAGCTGAGCACCTGAGTGTTTTTTGAAGGGCTAAGCCAGCGAGCTCTGGCAGCATGTTTTACACTTGTTTCACTGCAACTGTAGGTTGCTTCTTAGTCTTTTTCCTGACTAACTGGACTATTTACTCTATATGATTTCCAGTGGTATTGCTTCATGTCATCTGTCATCGTAAGCTCCCCTGCTAGACACACAATGACGGACGAAATTAATGCAAAGTCCAGACAAAAGACTCCATTCATATCTGCCTTTTGCATAGAGTATAAATGGGGCTTTACACACCATTTAAGTCCGTTTTTTTGTGTGTTTTTGTTTTTCCTATTTATATACATGCACAAACTATGGGTTTGGTCTCTAAAAATACACATTTTGATAAAATAATCTGTCTCTGTTCTCAGGGTGTGTATTAATAAAATGTATAAATTCAGTTATGTTGTATGTAGTAAGAGCCATCTTCCAACTTCATCTTTATTTTTTCTATTACTTTAATATAATCGCTGACAGGTTTTTACAGGTTTTAATTCAAACATCATGTAAATGCTGCAGTCCTTACTCCTTTGACATTGATTATTGAGTTTTACTAGTATGTAACACTGACAGCAGCTATACTGTATCTGTGCTGTTTTTTTTTTCCTTACATGAAAGAGTGGCTCACTGATTGCATTTGTGCCCACTGCTTAAATATGGTGCTCACAACCATGAAAGCTGATGAAAAACTAAGCAGTGAAACATTTGGTATTGATTTCAATTTTAGCTTCTCTGCACCTGCAATGAAGCTGCATGGGAACATATTAACCAAGTTGAATGTATTTTTATTTGCTTTATATTTTGCATTCAAGTGATGTTTTGTTTTTGTTTTTTTAAATTGTATAATTTGTGTGTGTACTTCTATATCTTTATGAGGTCCAGAATGTACAAACCTATCTTTGTGAGGACATTTGGACCTTGTTGGGCCCCAAAATTTAAAAAAAAAAAGGCTATTTCAGGGTTAAGACCTGGTTAAGGGTTAGAATTAGAATTTGGTTTTGGTTTAGGTTAGGGTAAGGCAGTTAGTTGTGATGGTTAAGGTTAGGGTAAGGGGCTAGGGAAAACATGTCTATGACGTGTCCTCACTAAGATGTAAAAGCAAATTTGTGTATGTGTGTAACATAAATTATTACATTTTAAGGTGATGGCATGTTGTATTTTTAGGTTGAGGTTAGGGTTTAGGTTAGGGAGCTAGAGCAGTAGTAGTTTAAGGTTAGAGTAAGTCTCCAAGTCATTAATGTCAGTTGATGTAATGTCCTCTGAAGTCATGGAAACAAGACTGTTTGTGTGTGTGTACCTGGTATTCCTTATGTTGTGGGGACTTAAATCTGTTTACACAGTCACATTATGGGGACTTGTCTTCCTTATGGGGACAAAAATCCCCATAATATAAATTACTACATTTTAAGGTAAAGACATTTTTTAAAGTTAGGCTGAGGTTAGGGTTAGGTTAAGATTAGGGTCAGGGTTAGGATTAGATGAGTAGTAATTATGGTTAAGGTTAGAGTAAATCTCTTAGAAATGAATGGAAACCTGTGTATGCTTGTGTGTGGTATTACTGCCTTCTTTTTTATTCTTTCCTCATCTCATCCTAAATCTCAGTCTCTATAAACTGCTTTTTGAAGTCTGTAAACACAAAGATGAAATGTGTTCTCTTAACCTTATCTCCATGGCTATAAGAAATAAAGTTTTTCAATTTGTGGAAATTAATAATTAAACAATCTTGTAGCCTAATTTTTATTTATCGTTGTGGCAGCAAGGATGTCTCGACAGCTTTCCACGTGTCACTCATTATCATGTTATGAGCACAGTTAAGGTTTGGACTGTGAAAGACGGACAAATAAGGAGAGCAGCTCATCGCTGGCAAGAAGAGGCGAGAAAAGACAGGTGGCCAGGAGCATATATGGCATGATGGATAGAGGGCATAGAACAATGAAATATGCATCAGGGCTCTCGTGAAATTTTAATCCACACTGTTGACTTGAGGTTGACCCTATTGCGACCCAACACTTGCGGGAGTGAAAATATCCGCCAGTGGAGGTGTGGGGTTGGTGGTAGATGCAGCAGCAGGGTGAGGAAATTGAGGGGGAGACATGAGGCCGACTGGAGGTGTAGATGGGTAATTTTATCTGTCTGAGTCCCTGAGTGTCTCTGTGTCCCCTAACTACATAAGACGCAGGGAAAATGTGAGAATTTTTCATTTTTATGTACTTAATGTGAGCAGGGAAAGTGGCAGTTCACAGTTTCACAGAAAAAAATGCCCATTAACATCATATAACTCCGAACTTGAATTGGAGAATGAACCTTGGTGAGCTGAGTGAAATCCTTAAAGACAATGTCTAACAAAATTATGTATATTTTTCTCTTATATTGAGATTTTCCACCCAAAGTTTAGAAACAGCTCTAAGACTTTAATGTATTATTTTAATTCTTTTGTACGTTTATCCCCAGGAAAACAGCATGTCACAGTGTCTGGTTTTGGAGGAAGACATTTTCTATTTGCAGACACTGATTGAACTGCACAATGTGATAAAGCTCATTTATGTAAATTCTGTTTTTACTTTGCATTTGCCTTTAATGTTTTGTTGCTGATTCTTGAACCCCTGCCCTTTCTTAAAATTCATTAATGTGGTTTATCAGATTGCTTGTGTATGTGTACACAGTAATTACCAATGTCTGATGTGCACACAAAGTCCTATGAGATGAGCTCAAGTGTCCCTTCATCACATCATATTCCATATGGGAGAATTTAAGGTGAACATTGTTTATTATTATTATTATTAGTGCAAATTGCTGCAATATTATATTTCTATTACTGCAAATGTGTAAGGTCTTAATAAAGTTGGTTTTTTGTGGCTTTAGTTTTAACTCCCTGTTTCAATGGTTTAATTTCACAGTTATCCAACCACAATTGTCCTGTTGAAAACTAAATAATGGTCCAACTAAACACAAACCGCATGCTGGTTCAGTGTGCCTTCAATTTTGAATAAATCCCCAACAGTGTCACCAGTAAAGCAACCCCACACCTCCTCCTCCATGTCCTCATGTCCGAAACTGGCTCATGTAAGCCAGTTTTGTTGTAGCACTTGATGGTTTTTGCGACTGCACTTGGGGACACATTTAAAGTTTTTGCAATTTTCCGGACTGACTGACCTTCAATTCTTAAACTCTCTTGTTTCTCTTTACTTAGCTGATTGGTTCTTGCCATAACATGAATTTTAACAATTGACAACATAACTGATGGTCCCAACCCCCATTAATAAGGCAAGAAATTCCACAAATGAACCCTGACAAGGCACACCTGTGAGGTGAAAACCATTTCAGGTGACTACATCATGAAGTTCACTGAGACAAGGCCAAGGGTTTGCAGCGCTGTCAACAAAGCAAAGGGTGGCTACTTTGAGGAATCTTAAATATAAAACATATTCAAAGTTATTTCACACTTTTTTGTTTACTACATAATTCCATGTGTTCATTCATAGTTTTGATGCCTTCAGTGAGAATCTACAATGTAAATAGTCACGAAAAAAATAAAAACCATTAAATGAGATAATGTGTCCAAACTTTTGACTGGTAGTGTATGTATATATATATATATATATATATATATATACATACATACATATATTAGCTTTTTAAATTCAATCTCCAACCATTTATCATTATCTTAAACAAATAATTTAAACCAACAATCCACAGTTTAATAGTTTTATCATTAATTAAGGGTGTGCATGCACTGTTCACTTGAATTGTGGTTAGGTTAAGATAAGACTTAGACATTAATGTATTATGGTTAAGTTTAGGGACAATGCTTTGTTTAGGCTGTCCAAATGAATGGAAGTCAACACATTGTGTGTGTACCTACCGCATTAACCAGTCCCACAACCTCTAGTGCACCGACCCGTGGCCTCATTAATAACCCCTCCGTTTACTGAATGGCACTCTAGAGATCTATTTCAGCCTATTGTGGTGTTGTTGTTTTTTTGGTTGTGGTCACAGTGATTCCTGCAAGATGGCAGCATCATAAATCTACAGCTTATTCATGGATCTAACCTGACCTTTAATGCAACACCGAGAACTGAAGGAGAGGCATGGAGAATGATGGAAACCAAGGTAGAATAGTAGAAAAGGCCAGAGGAAAGAGAGAAGAGGGAGGGGTGTGGAAGGTTAAAGGGTTTAAAGGTAGATCCGTAGGGATGAGAATGATAAGGATGGTGGTGGACGAGCAAAGCACAGGGGAGAAATATAGACTATACAGCGGTGGCAGTGGGAGATGTTGAAAGATAGCAGATACAGGGAGAAATTCAGTGGACAGGAGAGTGAAAAGAGAGATAATGGCAGTCAGAGGATGGAAGTGGTGGGACTGAGAGGTTATTATGGGATGAAAGCAATCAATGAGTGTGAAGAGAGGGAGAAAAGGAGTGATGTGATGGAGAATTGTATGACCGTGCCTCAGTCGATGGAGCTCATCTCTCTTGGACCTCTGTCACCTGTCGAGTCTTTAATAAAGTCTGGTTTTGTTTGCTCCCAGACGGCACCGCATCTTGCTACATGAGGTGTCTCGTACCTGACTGACAGAACTACAATGTCAGCATCAAAATTGGGAAAAGCACTTCACACTGAAATCATTCACCTGCAGTTTTATTCATAAGTGAATGACGCATTTTGCCTGTGGCTTCCTCAGGTCCGCTCAGCTCAGTATTCACAGCCGAGCCATATAAAAGATCATGTAACCAGTGATGAAGTCAACATAGTTTTAACACCTGTGCAGAAACAAACATTCCGAAAATATACAACTCGCGTCAAAAACAATCACTGATTGTTACAGACTTTATGTTGGTACAGCTGCTGCTGTCAAAACTGACTAATCCACTCTGCTCCATTTTTTTTCTGCGATTCACTAAATCTTGTTTTATTGCTTTGTCAAATTTTATTTCGTTCAAATGTGATTGCTTTTATTGTCTTATATATAAATTTACTTGCCATGACATGTTTTTTTTTTTTACTTGTTTATTTAATCATGGTATTCAACTTGATACCAGACTAGATCCTGAATATCTCAGCTATCTTTTAGTATTTCACCAATTTTCCCTGTGAGATGCCAGGTGAAACAGCCCCTGGCATGCACACATAAATACACACATATGCAGGTTCACACAGTTATCCTGGTGAAGACTCAAACTGACTTCCATTTATTTGGACAGACTAAAAATCATTATTCCTAACCTTAAAATAACCAGTTAATGCCTAATCCTAATCTTAACCTAAACCAAATTCAAATCTTAGCCCTAAACTTAACCATTTCTTCAAAAATAAGATTCTGCCTCATTAGGACCAGGTTCAGACTCCATGAAGACTACTGGTCCTGACAAGGTCTGTGTTTATACCAGAAAAGGTCCTAAAGTGGTAAGAAATACAAGTATACACACATGCACACTCACATTACACTGCTACCACATCTCATTATTGTCTAAATGATGCACTAACCATTTGTACCTAATTGCTCTGGCAATATTGTTTCTTACCTTTCAGTCCAATTGAGCTCATTAAAGTGAAATTGCACAGAGATAGAGGTTGATTTGTGAGCTGGAGGCAAGGTGGACTGACAACTGCATCCCTGTGGAAACTGTTCTCCTCATTGGGATGATGCACGTATGTACAACACACAGGCCCATTGTAGATCCAACTAATAGTAAGGGGAAAAAAACCTATTAGTGACCATTAAGAAGCAATAAGTCCACTGTTGCTGAGGAACAAAGCAACACATACATTTTGTCTTTAACATTCGACAGAAGAAACAACGATCCATACTGTTTGCCAATTATCCCCACACACTATTAGTTTCAGTATCGAGTTCACCAGGGAGGAAGCTGTAGATGGTAAATATGCAGACATAACTGTTATAGTTGTTTACCAGCACAGTGGACCCCTGTGTTTATTCTGAATGTGTGTTTATGGAGAAAGACCTTGGTTTGGTCTGAGATGCTTATTTTCTCTCAGGCCTTTGTCTCGGCAAGTCTGGCTGTAATTTCAGCAAAATTACATGATTGGGAAACTCAAATGAGATCCCCACAGACAGCCAGGGAAAATCAATTAAATGGTTGAGGCTGTGGTCAGGCAAACACACACACACACTCTCACTCGCTCATGCATGCACACATATACTCCTGCACTTTAAAGCATTCAATGAAAGATATCAAGCTCAGATTCTTCCACAGTGCAAACATAAAACAATAAGCACTCACACAAAAAACTTTCTTTTTATATCTTAGTGAGGACCCCTTATAGACATAATGCATTTCCTACAGCCCCTTGCCCTAACCTTAACCATCACTACTCAGTGCCTAACCCTAACTCTAACTTAAACCTAAAAGGCCTTTTAAAGTTGTCCACACATGATCATAATGAGGTTTTTGGGCCCCTCAAAGATATCAGTACATTTCTGTTTAAGGTGACATTTCTGTTTTAATGACGTTGCCCACTTTTTCATCTCTGCAATAAGTTTTGAGCAAAATCCCTATGAAACATTAGCATTAGTAAAAAACTAATTACTAGTGAGCCAATGTGTCATCTTGTTTTCGGTTGGCTGTTTACTCATTGCCGCAAATGTTCCACATTTTTCTCCCGCAGCTAAATTTAGGTGACACAGTTTTTATACTTCTTGTAAATATAATCCATATATTTATATATATATATATATATATATATATATATATATATAAACATATGGATTATTCCTCTGAGAATTTCAGCATTCAAGTTCATTCAACTATATTTTGTGTTAAGTTGACTGTAGGCAAATAAAGTTTTCTTTTTTTCTGACTTTCATACTTCTAATTCAGACATAGCCAACTTATCCGCATTTGGGTTGCTATGATAATGACTTAGGTGCACCCATGTTTGTGGTCTGGATTTTAAATTGAATGCAGGAAAAATGGAGAAGCATCATTTTAATCCATTGTCCTCAGAAAAACTCAGCGACAGAGGAGACGTTTGTTAGTGTAGTCACTGGTTTTGGCATTGTCATTGTTGCGTGTGATGTTAAGAGACAATTTGAATTTGATTTAAACTGCCCTCATGTTCAGACTATACATAGAAATTTCAAACCAACTCAAATGGTTTGAGTCAGACGTGGGTAAAAATATTTATCTCGACATGAAAAAATAAATAAATATAATCACATATTTTCTGGCTTTCCGAACAAGGCCTGATATCAAAGCAAGAGTCTCACTCCCAGTTGCTGTGCAGAATTGTGGTTACTCTCTTTCCTCTTGCAGTGACAGCTTGGCTCCAGCTCCCCTGCATAAATGGCGTCGATGATGAATGGATCACTTCAAATGTCTTAACTTGCTTTTTCTCTTTTAGTTTAACCATTAACCTTCATTCCCTAATCTTAAACAAGTACTTTAAGTTACAAAAACTTTTCACACTGTAGATGTTACTTCATTCAGGTATGTGTACTTGTTGCAATTCTCTTCACAATGTTGCCATGACTAATGACAAATGTGTTCCCACCACAAAGCGACTGTTTTGATGATCACAGCGCCTACAATGACATTTCTGTTGAGCTCTATCAAGCTGAAATCACCTTGAAAAACAGTTCTTTGGCTTTCTCTCAGTTTCCACCTCCTCGCCCACTCTCCCCTCCCCCGTAACTTCGACTCTGTCTTCTTCTTCCGTATTCTCTCCCCTCTCCTCCATCTCTTCAAAGTCGTCTCAGTCTTCGCTGTCAGTGGGCTGAGACTTGCACATCGCTCAAAGCAGCAACATCTGACAAAACGCTGTTCACTGACGTTGTCGGCAGTAACATGCGCAGTGATAGAGAGAGTTCACTCGAGCAGCCTCTTCTATTATGTCACACACAAACTGTACCTACACCTTCATAGTTGTAGATAGAGTACATCCACTTCACCTCATCGTGGCCTCCCGAGGGGACGGGGACAAACTCGAAATAACAAGCACAAGTAAGCGAACAATGCAGACACTCCTCCACTTCCTCCCTCCCTCCTTCTCATTTTGCATTAAGTGCAGTGGAGTGGCTGGTAACAGTAGCAGCGTCAGGCTTTTATCGCTGTAATTTGCAGTCATACATCAGTTTGACAGTGGCCGGGGCAGGACAGTGTCAGCTCGCTCCCAGACACTAAACTGCACTCTCTCTCCTCTGACATGCGCCAAGGGCAGGCTGATAATGTAGATGTATGAATAAAACAACACAACTTTGATGTTGCAGATCACAATGCATCATTCCTTCACGTCCACAGAGAGACACAGAAGTGAAGGATGCTGTTCGTTTACACCCGCGAGGATGAGATGAGGGATGCAAAGGGATAAGCGATGCACTGGTCATGGCTGGACTTCAATCAGAGATGCTTTGGTGAAAATGTACTGCGGGCTGTTTATGCAGTGGCTCACATCTGCATTCAAAGGGGGGGGGGAGGCTGAATAGGGAGTGCGAGAGAGAGAGGAACAGTGATACGGAGGGATGGAAAACAGGATGAGAGGGATAAAATGTCATATAGCTGGGGTTGACAGATGGGGAAGGTCCATCCACTCCATCTCCGAGTATATTGTGGGATAGAGATGAAGGGGAGGGGATGAAAAGGGAGCAGAGCAATAGCCGCAAGGTAGGAAAGGACTGTATTAGAGTGTTTGAGTACAGGGAGTAACAGGACGAGAGAGGGAGAAAAGAGCGGGAGCCTGGGGGAATAACGAATGCAAAGAAATGAGTGGCGAAGTTATAATGGCCTGTCGGAAAAAGGGGAAATAAAGAGAAAAATGTGCAGGATGATGAAGGTGAAAAGGTACAGGTGGATTTGAATAGCAGACTGGGGAGACAGAGGATGAGGATGCAGTGTGGGGGGGGTGGGGAGGTTCGGTAAAGGTTAAGAGGGATTTTGTTAGATCTGCTTTCTTTATTCCATTCTGACTGATTTTAATGGGGTCTTAAAATCGCCGTGAGGTTACCAAGGCAACTAAAATATGGTGTTGGACTGGTGGTGGGACATTTTTTATCTGTGTAGAAGAAGAGACAGAGGAATTATCTAGCTACAATTTACCTCCACTAAGAAGGTTATATTTTTTAAACAGTAAAGGTGGATTTTGATGAAGTTTTGATGAAAATGTAGGATATCGAGGAAGAAATTATTACATTTTTGTAGTGATCTGGAAACAGATTAAATTTAAAAAAAAAAAAAAAAAACAATTGTTAACCTATGAGATAGGGGGGCTTTGTTAATAATTCCACTTAAATATGAGTATTACTTTAAAAAAAGTACCTTTATATGTTGATTGAAATCTGGATTTATATTTTTTACAAGGTGGGAAACTAAACAGCCTTGGCAGAGGGTTTTGTGAGTGCTTTCTTTATTTTGTCTGTCATTGAATCCGTGATTGCATACATGTTTTTAAAGTGTGTATGAAAGTTTCTTTTTTGTTTGTGTTCTTGTACGTCTGTCCTTGTGAGAAACATTTTTATTTTAATGCTGATTTCAACCCCTGAGCATTTATCCTGAAGGTTTTGAACTCTGAGGTGTGTTTATTAGAGCAAACAATGTTGAATCTATGAAGGAACAGAGAACAGTTGAATTTAGACGTGTTACAAAATCTGGAAGTATAGGGACAAATGTGGTACATATTTCTGCATGTGAGCGACCATATGTAAAATCTGTAGGACAAAGTTTTGGGGCTGGAAGGCTAGTTTCTGTTTGACTATTCACATGTCTGCAGTTGTGGTTGTCCACAGACAGAGCAACAAATGTGGAACATTATAATCAAAATGCATTTATAATTTATCTTTATTTTAATGGAGATTAGCCAAGAACTCTCATTAGTTGTGGAAAAACCTGTATTTTTACTCCAACTTTATTCTCACATTGATATTCAGCAAACAGAAAGTGGAGCCCTTAATATTGACCGTTGCCCTCAATGGCTAATTTGTCATCAGACAATTGACACTGGGCTCCCACATTTTTTGAATAGGGTCTCACATGCCTGCACATTTCAGTCTTATTTGTGCAGCTCCACATCACAACATACCGATTACATTTTACCGAGTAAGGTCATGACCGTAGAACATCATAAAGAGAAACCGACAGTTGTTCCAGGGTGTGTTCAGACAGAAAGAAAATGTTCACTTTGAGTTATTGACTCAATCTGGATTGTGTGTTCATTTGCACCAGCCAGCGTTCTGCCATTGTTATAAGACAACTAGTCCACTGGCAGTGGTTGTAGGCGGATATTTCACTCAAATTGAAACATATTCAACTAAAACATGATGTTGCATCAACTTTGGTGAAGGAAGTTGAATCCCATCATCACAATGACCTTGTTGTCACTGCCTCTAATTCACTGTATTCTGTATAAAAAGGATTAGGATTGAGGGTAAACTAGTATTTAGTTAAAGACAATTCCAGTTACTGTGACTTTAAATAATATACCCATGTTGGGCCAAACATTGTTTACATTGTATATATGATGCAGCTTTTTATTGCTTCTAATATTTAATGTTTTTCTTTCATATTTCCCGATGTTACTCTTAATTGTGTTTCACATTTTACTTCACATTCACATTGCCCTGTTGTGGGACTGTTGGGACAGATTATCTTGCCTTGTATTGTCTTATATTTATAGCATCATCGTTTTTGTTGTTACACTTAACAAAATCAAAGATCTGATTTGGAAACCTTGCTAAATCAAAGACAGTGAATCGGACAACCTGTGAACTCTCATAAATGTTAACAAGTCCCTTATATTGGTTTCACTCTCATATGAAATTTGTTTTTATTTGTCTTCCTAGAATTAGGCTGGTGAATATACAAAAATATTACCCAGGATGTAATAAATTGGGATGATCTTTGAAGAATAGGGTTAGAGAATGCAGTGTCTTCACTCGTATAGAAGAGCAAATACTTGTGTTTGCAGGAATATTTTCTGTTTCTATCCACCTGTGCACAGCTGTGTGCCTTGTACAGGTGTTTTACTTCAAGTGTGTGCACTTGTGTATTGTATAGTGTGTTTCCCTGTGTCTTGTTTACAGTGTACCTGTGTATGAGCCTTGCTGGTGTGCACGCATGTGTGCATTTGTGTGAGCGTATGAGCTCATGAATCTGTCTGTCCGTGTAGCTGTGCTTGCACTATATGAGAGTGTGTGAATCATCAGAAGCAGCAGAGCCATAAAGCCCAGAGCTGTTAGGTAGGATGGCTCCTGGAATGATCACAGGGCGGCTGTACTGCTATTTCCCAGGCAGGCCTCTCTGTGGGAGGCTGAGGAGTTGCTGCCGTTGTGTTTGCTGGGAGCTCGAGGGTTAGCCAGTATAGAGTCACGCCTGACAGCACAGCCAATGGCCATAACATCAGCGACGATGATTGAACATATGAAATATGTGCTCTTTGCCCGAGGTATTGGACAAGGTGGAGGTTAGAGGTAGGGTCAGGGTAAGGGTTAAGGTGAAAAGAAAATTGCCTGTTTGGAAAAAAAGCCTCCCTCCCTGCGTCTGCGTCTGTCTTTTATTAGTCATTGTTGGGAGCTCGCCTCAGTGACAAACAAGATATTTGTCAGATTTGATTTCTTCTCCGCAGCAGAACTTTGCTCATTACCCCGACAGATCACTGTAACATTAATAATGCATATGTGCCCACTGCCAGGGCAGATCTATATAATTGCACCAGACAAAACATTCTTCTGATACTAATTAATGCTGCATAATTCTGAATAATGAGATGAGCTTGTTTAGTGTGCTTAACTAAGTCCATGCACAGTTATGTCATCTGTACTGTTAAACTGGACCACTGTGTTCAGTATACAAGCACTTGCAGGGAATGAATTTATTGTATTTGGCATCAAGTTCCAATAGTTAAGGGCATGTCCCTTATTTTCTTATACTAGTTCATTTTTTCCATTTCCTGTTTTGTTTTGAAATGTACATGTTTCATTTCAGGTGTTTCCACTTCTTGCCTTCCCGTGTTTTCCACCCCTTTGATTAACTGCACCTGCCCCAATGTGTTCCACCTGTGTCTAATTGTCACCCCTCACCTGGTGTATATACGGTATGTTGTATATACCTGCCAGTTTGTTAAGTGTTCCAGCATTTGAGATTTCTTAGCATCATTAGATTTATTTTTCTCTTGTGAGCACAAGATAATAACCCATTCAAACCATGTGTTTTTGTCTTCCCCTAACGTGCTTGTGCTTGTTTGTAAATAGTGCACAAGAGTTTCTTGGCTGATTCATTCTAATCAATGTTCTGTGGTAGTAGTACAGACAGTGTACCGAAGTGAACCGCCTCCTTTACAGCAATATTTGAAAAAGTCATATAATAATAATGATAGGGGGATTATTGTGTTTTCAAACTATGTGTTAACAGGAAAGAGGAATGTTAACGTGTTTGTGAAATGAGAAGAGCAGTGAAGGTGTTTATGTAGCTGACGTAGGGGGACACTTTATTCATTTTATACTTTCATATCTGTCAATACATTGCGTCAAAATTCGAACCACTTTCTGAACCGCTACACACTGAAGCTTTTAATGTCAATCAATGATGTCACTCACTGTAAATGAAAAAAACTGCCTTAATATGAGCCTAATTAATCACTTCATCGATTTCTCGACAGACATTTCAAAGCATCGCCACAGTACGTCCCATCACTAGATTTTGTCTACTGTTTTTTTGGATACTTATGTGTATGCGTTATATGCTTGATTATCTTAATAAACCTGTTCCTAGCACCAATAGAATTAAGTGTGTCCACCTTCGCTACACTAGGTGGTGATTTCCCCTCATTTCAGTGTGGCATTTTCCAGCAAAACTATTACATGACATTCCCATGTTTTCCTCACTATTGTCTTCATTTTCTGTGTATTGTACCGGGTGGGAGCTTCGCAGCCTGCACAGACTGCTGAGGGCAGCTAGTTTGGGTCGTTTAACGCAGTAGTAGTTCTACTCTTGATCATCTTGATCATATACTAACATAGTAATGACACTTTTTCTAAAGTCAGTTACCAGTTACCATGTGTTTAAGGTAACATTTTTCTTTCTGATAAAATGCCTAAGTAATAATAAAAGTATATCCTGATCCTGATTTCTGCTAAAGAAGCCCACTTAAAATATAATTAATTACAATTAGGTAATTAGATATATGACCCTTTTTAGATGGAGCAAAGCAGAAAAAAGACAAATTAGACTGTCTTCTATATATTGCCCTTCAGCTGCCACCTGCTCTTTTCTGTGTTTATGCTTCTTTTCACCCTTTCTCCTGTTTTACTCCTAATCATTCAGCAGTGCCAGTGTTTAAATTCGCACCACCCACAGCCGTCATTAGAATACGGTATATGCAGCCACTGTTTTGCATGCTTTCACCATTTATATTAGTTAGATGACATTTTGTGACAAGTGTGGGTTTTTTTGTCGTTTACCTTCTACTTCCACTGGAGAGACTAAATGGAAGCTCAGTGGAATAGCAAATGAGGAATAACAACATTATTATTGTTAAGCGTTTCATAAGTAGTTTTGCAGGCAAGCACATCCATCAGAGCTCCAGGGGAGGGTGGGTGGAGGCAGGAGGGGACTCAGGAACCTGGTATATGGGGGCTGCACAGTGGTTTAGAGGTTGTTTCTGCTTGTATCTGACAGTTGACTCCAGATAGCAGTGCAAGGTGTGGAAGCTCAATAGTGCCATCAGCAGGTACAGGAGAGCAGTACTGCTCAAAATAAACCAGCTGTGATCTGAGCTGTCAGCAGGGGTGATATTCACTTAACACTTCGGAGTGTAAGGGAGGCAATATAGAAATAAAAAATATGATCAGCTCATAAAGTTCAGTTCATAGCTTTATTTTCCTTCAAGGGGAAATTTGTTTTGCAGATGGCAGTATAAAAGCAACAAAACAATTTTAAAAAGTACAATAAAGACATAGGGCAACATAGACACACAATACACCCTTCTTACTATGTTAGACAAATGATGTAGCCTTCAGTTAACATCAAAACTCAAAAGATCTTTAGTTAGTCCTCTGTGGATTACTGTAAAAAATGGTGATCAAAAATGGTGTCCTCATAGAGCAGACGTGATATAAATGTAAAACGCTCTCTCTGGGATAATGAAAAACAATTCATACAATCGGGTGATTGTACTCTTACAAAATATTACGTATAATAATTTCTGCCAATTAAAAAGTATTCCACTGATATTTTATCATAAGTGCCAATGAAATTGGCAGCAATTGTAAAAACTGTGCAATTAAGAATTGTAAATTGATAGCATTGATTGTACAGGGAAGAAGGGAAAATTGTATCGTTTGGGGAGAAGGAAAGCAGGATGATGTTGAAAAAAAAAATATCAATGTTTAATTTCCAAAAAGTCTCAAAAGTACAAATGATTGGAAAATGTGCAAATGAGTAGGAATTGACAAAACTCTACTCATATACACTGCTGACTAATCAGACCATTTGGAAACAACATCTATACTCTATACAAAAGACAATAAATCACCCCTTGTCAGCTGTTGGTTAGGTTCAATTCCAGGGCCTCTGCATCTGCCACGCTCCACCCTCAACCAAATCTTTTGGCCAAATCAGGAAGCAGGATTGGATGCCGGGCACAGTAACTGAAACAAAGAAAAAAATAATTAACACAATAAAATGGCAATTCATGTTTTTGTTTATTTTAAGTACTAGTGTACTTTATACTAGTATATATATATATATATATTACTATTAAAAAAAACAAAAAGACTGTAGTTGTACCCGTGTGAAAGAAAAGTAAAGCAAACTTAACATAATTATGTGCATTTATGGAAATATTGTTATATAAAATAAAGTGAATATTACCACTTTATGAAACTGCGTGGCTGTGGATTTAGCCATCATGAATGAGCAATGAATTCATGTAGAAGTGGATGTGCGCGACTGGACAGGATAGAGCACGTCTTGTGCAGAAACCTGTCATAGATTTGTGTAAGTGAGAGCTGCTGTAGGACAAGAAGTTAACTGACAATAAAAGAGGAATATGCCATCATCTTCACAGGGTCTGATCCAGGAGATACACTGTATGTTCTGAGGGAGGCTGTTGGATTAAGGTGAAGAACAGTCTGGCTCAAGTCCAACCCAATCTCTGCCAAGGTTAGTCTACTATGCTATGACCTTTAAAACCCTGTCAGCCATGATCCTCAACATTATGACGTACAGTTTGGGTCTCATCCTGCCTAGAGGGGAGGTCAAGGTTTTTCTTCTTCACTTTATATTCACTTTTAAGGTTATGTTGCAAAACGTGTACGACCTTTACCTTTATAAAATGGTTACTGCAATTCCAACTGCCATCGCGTGACTGCCAGATTTTCTGAAAATGGAGAGGGAGAAGATAAAAAAAAATACATACAGTACATAACCGTACCACCGTCTGTTTCTTTTCATAACAATTTAACCTATTCACATAATTTTAGTTGGTCAGCTACAGGTTTGATTGAAAGAGTGTTTGCTTTAGAACAGCACCATAAAATTAGCACAGGAGTGAAGACCAGCGTATGTGTCGTCCGCTTGTATATTTTCACATATCTCCACTGCAGACCCTTTTCCCCCCACTTCTCCTCTAGTCGAGACATTTTTTAGAGGGGAAGTTAGACTTAGACATTTCAGTATGTCTGATGCTCTCTGCTCACTCTGCTGGCATCCGTTAGTGTTAACAGCAGCAGTGTTTGCAACCCGCAAAGTAAAATTTATTTGTAAATATACTGGCAGCACCATTATCACTGAAACCAGTATTACACTTTAACATGTTTCCCCAGTCTCTGATGACACCGACCTTCCTCACAAATAGCACATTTGTCTTTGTTGAAATCATTGCCAGTTCCACAGTAGACCAAGATAAAGAAGAAGAAAAAAGGTTCTTTTAAGTCACACACTCTTTTTAGCCGTTTGTTTCTCTCTCACACACACACGCACACTCATGCCTACTGGACACAGAACAAATCGAACACACTACACCGTTTTTTCCTACATAAATAAGTGCGGCCCATCCATCACAGGGCCTCAGTGGGCTCTCTCTGCCCTGTGGCTATAGTTCAAACCAGCAGCAGCAGCACACAGGGGGACGGACAGAGAAGGTCATCCCAAACCTCCACAAGGAGATGGGTAATAATAATCATCATCCCTTTTGAGTGTGTGTGTGTGTGTGTGTGTGCATGTGTGTGTGTGTGTGTGTGTGTCTGTTTCTTCCTTGTGAGTGAAGCAAATGGCCTACAGTGCGCTTAAAGGCATTCTCTCTTTTCTCCCCATCCTCACTACTTTGTAAAGATTTCCATCTGTCCTACACTGACAGTCTAACAAGTGTGAAGCCTTCAGTGTTTAGCTGCATGTTACAGGGTAGTTGATGCAAGGCTTGACAAGGAGCTGGAGCTCATGTGGAGCTGCAGTGAACAGAACCAGATTCACCTGCCATCACCTCTGAGAGCATGAAGGCTAAAGCATGTTCATGGTACTGAGATTTGTCTGTATGTGTGTGTGATTATTTTCCCCTCATGTTGAATCAGTCAGACAGATTCATTTTAATAATGCAATGAAGATGGGAATTTAGATTTGGTTCATCAGTGATTTACTGTATCAAGTCCAGTAAATGAGGGAATTTCACCTGATTGGAACAAAAACAATAGAGGCATAACCTACTAGTGTATCAGTCATCATGCAATAAAAAAAACCAAATAGCATTTTCATTGAAAAACAAATCAAAAGATGTTTTATAATGTGGCTCTTTTTATCATAGACAAACCATTTCTGTCCTTGTGATATAATATATTCATCAGTAATTATTTTAGATTTGCTGAGATTTTGGCATGTTAAGTCTAAACCATTTAAATGAAATAGTAATGCTTCTAGCCTTAATATTTATCCAACATACTCTATTTGGAGAAGAAATAAAATGGTTAAGCATTATGTAATAATGCTCAGGGAAAAAACAAAACTTACTGTGGTTAGTTAAAGTGGATTGGGAGTTTACAACAAACAGACTGAACACACTGGAGAATACTGCTCATTAATGTAATTTAATAATTAAACCTTGATCTCCACAGTCTTTTCCTGACCATGTTGTTTTAGGTGAAGCATAATTAATCTTTTATACATTTCCAATTAATCAAATGACAAATCGAACAAGGATTCATTTGACTCTTACATCTGCACTATAAAGTGAGCGAGCACCAGGGGAACAAAGAGGAGCATTTAACATGCAGAATTTATTGAAGACCAAACACTAAATAAAAGAGCATTTGAATCTGATTCACCATATTGACAAAACCAACATCAAACAGGTGATGGTGGCATAAAGCTTATTAAGTAAATAGGTTTAACATTCTTTCTGGTATGCAAATGTCACTGCAGTTCTCTGGGGTTCTACATTTGTTATGGTCTACAGTCTCACCATTAGATGTCACCATTCCTTGCACAGTGGACTTTAAACTCTGTGGACATTTGGGGTGGGCATCGCCAGAGACACCACTATCACTATATTTAAGTCATGATATGATATTATCACGATATTGCAAAATATTAGTACTTGCAAAAATCATTCTGCAGTATAATCACAACTGCTCTATTGAGAGTAAACACTTGGCAATTTATGTTTATTTTATTGGTTAAAAATTATATGCAAAAAAATCAATCCCTGGCGTCTAAAAAAGCGATATAATATTGAGACACAAATTATTGAGATATTTCACTCTATTCCCCCTCCATGCTGAGATTATTTTACAATAATGTTTGCTTGCATTGGTTTGCATGAGAGTGAGTGCATGTGTGTAGCACTACAGCAGAGGTTTACTACGGAAGGTATTTATATACAGGTGGTGATTTATTTTTAAACAATGGATGGCCCTCTCATTCTCACAGAGAGAGCGAAAGAGCACTTTGCGCTGTTATTCTTATTTGGGACACTGCGTTAACTTCCATTAATTTAGACAGCCTAAACAAAGCCAAAGCCCTGCCCTTAACCTACAAATTTTTAGATCCTAGGCCTAAACTAAACCAGTCTCTCACTTGTAACAAAAAAGTAACAAATACTAGCACACACACATCTATCCATCTCTCTGGATATACGCAGCGTTTTACACAGACACACACAAGAATTACAACCTCTGTTAAAAGTCCGTCAGTCTGACAATGAATCGATTGAATTAATAGTTAGCGACTTAATGCAGTCAAGTAAAACTAACCAACGGGCATCATGATGAATGGACAGCCAGTGGTAAATGTAGTGACTGCACAGCAGCTCTTTGTCAAATTACATCTGGGCATTAAAAGCATTGAACAACAAGCAGTCTAAATCGGTGTATTTTTTTTTATTTACCTATGTCACGCTTCTGCTTTTTGGTTTGGTGCAGCATTAAACTCGGTAGAATCAAGATCATTCGTCATTCAACTGTCTTCTTGTTTTTAGGTACTTCTTTCATGACGTTTATGACATGAAGCTTAGCAAAGTGAAAACTGAAATTTCTTTTAAAATCCATCACGTGTGGAGTGCAGTGCACCACCACCCCCTCACTTCCCTCACCCACAATCCATGAGGACATTTAGATGAATTGGCTGCGAGCACCACATTCTCTAGCACAGATTTTCTCCCACAGTGTTTGATTTTTTTTTTTTTTTTTTTTTTTTTTTTAATTTTGCCTTCAGTGATGCTGCAGTCACATAGAATGAACTTACATGGTGCTTTAATGAAGCAAAAGGTGTGTAACTGTTATCTGTTTCGCAGTGTTTGCACGCATTCACATCAAAACAAATGGTTCACTTGTTGACACAAGTGGGTTGCATCTCGGCGAGTCACATCAACACCACAGAGTTATGACTGACAGAAATGATTCAACCGTGCCTTCTTTTGCCTACGCAGTCTAATTAGGACTAATCGCTGTCAATTAAGTCCGTGAATTTATCCAACATGACACATTCTCATAGAGCTCCAGGGTCTTGTGTATCCTCATTTTGATCAGAAAGTTAATGTAGATTTCTGCTTATTTATAGGAGGCTCTTAACCTTTAAAACTGGTCTCCGGCTGTCTGGGAACAGCCGGAGACCTTAGGGATTTATGTCCCCTTGTAAAATAAGATTAGTCTCAACCTCTCTGCAGCACTCTCCCCTTTAATTCAATACCATGTTGTAATTTATTCATCTGATAGCAAAATTAAAGAGTAACTAATGTCCGATACCACCATTTGCATGGAAATTTTGATTATCTACTCATTGGAAAAAAAGCCTATTATATGGTCTTATGTGAATGTCTCTATGGAAACACAGATCATTGCATTCAAGGTGTTTTTCTGTTTGCCAAGGACACGATGAGCTGCTTATTTTCACAGTGCAGCATCTCCAGTGAATGTACCTTTTTAAATGTTAATGACAGCTTGGTAAGGAACTGCTTTAGTTCATTTTTTCCCCAAAATGAAGAGCTTTTTTTTCTTTTCTTTTCTTGCAGCAGAGCAAACATTTCCTAAATTTCCTCTCACTCCTGTGAACACCTGTTTGTCAAACAAGTCTCTCCAACCTCATGGAACCTTCTATTAGCAACTAAGAGTTAGTAACAGATGTTTGAAAGGCTTCTGCTGCCTCGTACTGAGCCTTTATGACGACTCACCAACTGAGATGATGTGGTTCTGTGATGTTTCATCAAAATTAAAATGCAATGCCTTGAATATAGACTTACCACATTTTTGTAAATTCTAGTACTATTCAATGTATATAACCCCTCAAGCCAAATACTAAATCCCTTTGTTTCGTTGAACAGTATACTGCAAGTCCACAGACAAGCAAATAGCAGGATGAGGTTCAATCTTAGTTTAAACACCATTTCCAGTACAACACTTAATACTCACATTCACCTTCTGGCAAGTAGCATATCCATTAACATTAATGTTTATAGTGTTCCTTACTTTTTTTAAACTTCTATCATTTTTTTTTCATCATCTGGGTCATCTAAAGAGAGAAAGATCAAAGTAAAAGTCGCAAAATAATATAAATTGTAACATTATGGCAGAGTGACGTGGTGGTGGTGGTGGTGGTGATATTTTTCTTTTCTTCCACCAACTCGTTTTGTTTCCAGCAAGACACTAATTTATGTTGAGATTATTGCCATAGGTTCACCACTGTATGTCATCACAGCAGCACATATTGTACAAAACAGAGCCTCGGTCAACACATTGTGAAGACCTGCTGTGATAAAAAGCACACAATACGTCATGTGTTTTTCAAAATCAGACTTTTCTTAATCTGGTTCACTTTACTCAACAATAATGTACAAGCTGCCCAGTATATTACAAACCTGCTCACAGTGTCTGACTACCATGTATATTCCATCCACAATGCCAAGTGAAAATAACACTTTGTTGGTTCATACATTCCACTAAACAGATTAATGGAGTGTAAAATAAAACACATTTAACGCTGGTTTGTGCATTATTGTGCATAAATGCATAAATGTGGAAAAAAATTATCTTGTAATAAAATATGATCTTAACGATAAAAAGCTAATGGAGTTTAAGAGACAAATAGCCAATCTATTGAATTTGTGAAATATTATTCAGAGGGCTCTTTTTTCTCTTTTTAAAATATATAATTAAAAGTCATGATGCTAGTGTTTGCATTTTACAATAGAAATAAGTCATTACACTGATATAAGGAGACATTCAAGTATAAATCATATTTTTATGTATTTTTAATAAGTACACTCGGGATAATAATGAGCCAGGAGCCATTTATGTCCATATTTTCATCCAACAGTGAGCTGATGCTGGATATAGTGTATGTGCAGGAAGCAGTAAAACGGCACATTTTAATGGTTCAAGGATACTCAGCCTTGAAGAACCTAATATATGCCTTGCTGCCAGTCCACAGAACAGCAGGTCGAAGCATTCAAGGAGAGCGGAGCACAGTGTGAACATACAGAGTGTATTTACAGTGGAGACATGTGATGAGGTCTGGTTTTAATCGAGCACAGACCTGCTCTCGCAGCCATCTGCGTTCAGAGGCCTCAGAGGAAAGGTGCCAAGGAGAGGTGAGGAGCACAGAGGCAGAATGAAGTGGAGGGGTTTTTTTAAAGCTTGTGGGGATGTTTGGACCTGACAAGAACAAAAATTGGCCGAAAAGCCACCTCTGGTGACTCCCAACCTTGTTAGCAAAAAGCTGATTTTAAGGGTAAAAGGTGTGTGTGCACCAGCCTGAAACTGTTCTCCCAAGAATAATGACATCATTTCTTTCAGAAAATTTGCAAAGGTGATGCACGTTGAAGTGACAAAGCCATATATGTATGTATGTATATATAACATAAATGTATATATAATACAATACAATAAAAGTTGACCGATAAATGATTTTGTAGGATGGATCAGAAAATATCAATAACTTTTGGAAGACACCAAACCTGTTTTCAGTAATGAACTGTTCTGATACCCAACAACAGGATGGCTCATGATTTGTAACTGGAAGGTTTGGTGTTTTAAATCTCGAGGTCAAGGGCTGGGGTACCAACAGCTTTCCAACGACAAATACAATCTTAAAGAAACATAATATAAATCAACATTTAACACATGACACAAGACTAACTCCTGTACACTGTTTCTTTAGGTACACAGCACAGGTGTTTGTTCTTCTGCTGCTGTTTTCCATCTGCTTCATGTTTCAGCTTGTTGTACATTCAGAGATGTCTTCTGCATACCTTGGTAGTATCAAGTGGTTATTTGACTTACAGTTTTGAGTTACTGTGTTTCAACCCAGTCTGGCAATTTTCTTCTGATCCCTGGAATCAACAAGGTATTTTCTCCCAGAGAGCTGCTGCTCACTGGATATTTTCTCTTTTTTCAGACCTTTTTCTGTAAAGTGTGTGAAAATCCCAGGAGATCAGCAGTGTCTGTAATACTCAGAGCAGCCTGTCTGGCTGCAACCACCATATTTGCAATATCCAGAGTCACTTAAATCACCTTTTGCCTACATTCTGATGCTTGGTTTGAACTTCATTAGGCTGTCTTGAAGATGTGAGTTTAACTGGTTAGATAGTTGCGTCAGCAGTTAAACAGGTATTCCTACCTAAGTCTAGTGAGTGTGTATGAAAATGCCTTCAAACTATTTGCTGGTAGCACAATCACCACTCACCTCTTGTTTGAGATAGTACTTTGTCAAAAATCAACTAAAACTGCAACCTTACCTTAAAGCTGTGTGCGAATGTTTGTTACACGACGAGTTCACATTAAGCAGATTAAACCTGTCGGCTCCACACAACTCTCTCTCTCTGCATGACTCTATGACTCTCTCTCTCAGTATGAAGCAGTGTTTTGTTTTCCAGCTGCTGCTGTTTCCTTATAAAGTTTCCTTGGTGCAATCTGGACAAGTAATGCTCCGTTAAAGACAAATATACAACACATAAGTCACCAAAGTACCATAGAAACAACATCAGAACACAACACAGCATCATTTCTTTCTCTCACTCTCTGAGTGTGTGCGTTTGTTTGTTTACCTGGTTCTCCTTATGTTGTGGGGACCTAAATCTGTTTACACAGTCACATCATGAGGACTGGTCTTCCTTATGGGGACTAAAATCAAGTCCCCATAACTTAAATTATTACATTTTAAGGTAAATACATGTTTTAAAGTTAGATTAAGGTTAGGGTTAGAGCACTAATAATTATGGTTAAGGTTAGAATAAATCTCTAGGAAATTAATGAAATTAAAATCAGTGCAAAGTCCTCTAAATTTATGGAAACCAGTGTGTGTGTGAGTGGGTAGGGATGGGGAAGTAACCTTTAACCTTGAGGAAAAACTTCAACATTGGACAGTGTCCCCTGTGTTGTCAGGCTTTGTCTATACAATTTTTTTCCTCATTAATCCTCTGATTCTGAATCAAACCTTAGAATAGACATGGCATTAAGTTAGCAGTGACGATATAAATTTTTCAGTTTTGTTCTAAGTGAGTATTTCTTTAAATGAAGCACCTCATATGCTCATGACCTACTCCATAAACAACTTTCTTTGCTACATTGAAATATGTATAATCAGAGCAGACATGACACTTTGTTTCAAAAAAGACACTAGATAAGATGTCTGTGCTATGTTTCTGGGAGACTCGGAGTTCATATATATGTATGCAGCTCAGCATACGGTGAAGCTGGCATGCTTTTTTGCACACATGAAACAGACCAATGACTTATTAATAATAACATACTTTTTGAATGAAAGGAAAAGGCTATATTTATCCTACAAACATAAAAACCAGAATGCTCTTCTTCTGAGGCTCTCTCTGGTCACACCGGTCCTTCACAACTGTGTGATGATGACAAGATGCACATAAACCAACCCCCTTGACCCTCCACTCACTCATATGCACACTTGCAGTACACATACACACAGTTACACCGGTTACCTCTACACCCTCTCTCACTTTCTGACACTGGTTTGACAGCTGTGAAACAGTTTCCCAGCAGGGTCACACAGATAAGAAGCTTTTAACACAGTGACATGTACAATATTTATACGTAGTGCTCCACTTTCTGTGTATTTGTCGTCAGCAAGCGAGAGCGTGAGCAACACTGATCTGCTGCTGTGGTGTAATATAATATTAATGCTACTTGTGTGAGATAACACCGTTGTTCATTCTGCCCCATTTCTCTCATGCGGCACGCTCCCACGTTTCAGCAGAGATGTTCGATAGGGGCCAGTTTGGCGCTGCATCCACCAGCAGGGTGCTGCAGTGAAACAGAGGAAAGAGCTGAAGTTTTTGGATGCTTTTTGTTTCTCCCTGCTGTGCTACATTTTCGTTTCTCCTCACACAACTTTCCACTATGTAGATGTGGAGCAGTAATAGATTAGCTTGGCAGGAAAACAAGGTCCACAGTCGTTCTTGCTCACCAATTTTGTGGGGATTATCTAAAGGCGCAGGCACACTAAAGGTTTATTGCGTTTGTTTTAAAACTAGTTTAAAAGTTTGCTTCTTTGCATTTACTGTATGTAATTGGCCCATTTATGTTCTTGTAAACAGAGGTTGTCAATAGTCCATTTTAGCTGAGCAGGTGCCTTCTTGAAACTTTGATGATAAGATGACTAAAAACAACTGCATGTCCCTCTGATTTAAACAAAGCATGAAGGACTTTTTGCGGTAATTTGCCTCATCTGAGTCTTACATCAATGAGGAACTTGTGAATAAAAGGCTGATTGTACATTACCATGACCTTATTATGTTAGAGCATCCAACCATGCTGACTCTCGGATGTGCACACGGGTGACAAATTAGGAGAAACCTGAATAAATGATTGGAGGAACATAGCAAATGTAAGTGTGTCCCTGTAGAGTGGTCACCAGATGGTTTGATGAGATTGAAAACTGGGAATTCTATATGCAGAATCCTTCACCTTCACCAGGTCTCAGCTCATCTGAACACTAGTGGGAGTATGGTGATTATGCTGGCACAAATTTCACCCATATTTCTTATTCTTATGGTTAAAAATGTGATGCTGCCATGGGTCAGGGAATGTTGTCCTTATTTATTTGTGGAGAAAAGGAACATTATTGCAGTTTTCATGTAATTCTCTTGCATGTGTATGACCATTTCCTTTGCGGTTAATTATAATAATAATAATAATAATATAATAAGTTCCCACTGAGGATAAAGTGGTAAACAATAGATGGATGGGTATTTACGGTGGTGTTGTCAAAATATGTACTCAGAAACTCTAGGGGGGAGCTGTGTAGCGAAAAAGGTGAAAAAGTGACCAGACTTCCGCTTTAATAAACATTGTTATTGAACTCATTTGATAATGTTTGAATGTAATGGACATTTGTTTATCTTGAAAATTTACTACAGTGCAACCTATCCCTTATCTGTCAGGGTCTGTTCTTACAGTCATTTTTACTTCTTCTTCTTTTTCTTTCTCGCTCCCTTCATTCCTTCCTTCCTGACACTTCCTCTTCTACCTACTGTCCCCCCCTGCTTCCTTCCCAGGCCCTTTCCTTCCTTCCTTGTTTTCCCCTCAATCCTCTGTGTAACTAATGGCCCTTAAACACAGCTCCAGCTGTCGCGAGTATTGGAACTAAATCACAACAATCATGAGTTATTATCAGTAATGCGCTGACTGATTGTGCTAATGTCCATGCTGATCGTATTAATGCCAGGCCTGATTGGAGCACATCCATCATAATATTCCTAGCAATGGAATAGTAATAACCAGCATTATCCCGATAATGAAAAAGATGGTAAGGCTGAAGATTAAAACTAAACAGTGATAACAAGGGACTTCATATGAGGGAATTACTGAGAGCAGAGGGAGGAACTGCTAGTCAACCTCTCCCCTCCTCCCTCACTGCTATCTTATGTTGTCCTTGTCCTCTCTTCTTTACCTCCCAGTTCATCCCATTTACTAATCGCCATCTTAATGCCTCACTTTGCTTTTTTTTTTTTATCTTTTCTTTGACTTTATCCTAAACCCCATTATATTATTTGCTATATTTCCTCCTTTCTCTCCTCTTCCATCTTTTCCTTCTTTCTTATAGGCCATTTTCTTTTCTTAAGTTTCCTCCTAGTGACTCCTTTGCTCCCTATTTTTTTCCTTTTTTTTCACACTCTTCACTAAGCCTCCTAATTCCTTGCCATTCCTTCTATTTTTGTTTCCTTTCTCACTTCAAACTCTTGACTGCTTATCCTCCCTTTTTCCCAATTGTTAGTCCTTTCCCTCGCCTGCTCATTCTTCATCCTATTTGTAGAAATCCTCCGTGCCTTTTCCTCATTTTGTTTGCTTATTCTCCAACATACCTGTTTTTTCACTATTTCCTCATCTTCTCTTGTTTGACAGCCTACCTGCTTTACCTCCTCCTCCTCCTCCTCCCCCATTTATATTATCCTCACCTCCACAGGAGTGAGGAGCTCTGTCTGTTTATGAGAGGGAGAGAGAGGTGGGTGATGTGGGAGGAAGTTTGAAGAGTTTTAATGAGCCAGTGTTCGCACTTATAACAGGATGGGTAAGTGTGTGTGTGTGCCTGATATTCCTTATGTTGTGGGAACCTAAGTCTGTTTACACAGTCACATTATGGGGACCTGTCTTCCTTATGGGGACAAAATTAAGTCCCCATAACGTAAATTGCTACACTTTAGGGTGAACATGTTTTGAAGTTAGGCTGAGGTTAAGCTTAGATTAAGGTTAGGGTCAGGTTTAGGGCACTAGTAATTATGTTTAAGGTTATAGTAATAAAATGTCCTCTGAGGAAAGCAATAGACTAGACTATTCATTGACCGTCTTTCTCTTATACCCATTTCCACTGGTCACAAGCCCATTTAATCACAGGTTTAAAGCTGTAGGTTGTAAGTTCTAAATACAAACTACTGTTATCGGGTTGTTACAGTCAAACCGCTGCCAAATGAGTTCACACAATTCGGATAACACAACAAACTATTTTAAGGGTTGACATTAAATTCAGAGCAAGTCTGCAGTAAATTATTGAAAGTCACAGTGATGTCCTCTGATGTTACAGAGACATGACTGTATGTGCGCATGTTTACTGCGTGCATGCATGCGTGTGTGTGTGGGCATTAGAGCAGCATCAGTCAGTGTCCAGCCTGCTGGCTCCTACAAATGTTGGCTCGTTAAGGAGCAAAGGAACAGATAGAGGTGGCACAGACCTTATAAATCTAACACACATACCTCACAGACACACACACACCCTTGTTATACATGTTTGACTTACATTCACACTCGAGCTTCTCTTAACTTCCCCTGTCACCACTAATTGCCCAACTGCAGCCATTACCTTAACTTTCACATTTAACAGTGACACTTAAAACAGCCCTTGTTCCTAACGAGGTTCAGAGTGGGCCTCTCGCAAATTGCTCTTTAACCAAGACCTTATAAGACAGTGGGAACACTGCAGATAGCTTGAGCACACACACAGTGAGAGAGAAAGAGAGGGAAAGACAAGTGGATCTGCAATCTACCTGGACCTGGGTGTTGCCCTGTGAGACAATGTCTTTGTAATGTGTGGTCTATAGTTTTGTGTGGTTAGGTGCAGGTGCATGTGTGTCTATGTGTGTGTGTTCTTGTATTTGTTGCAGAGTGAGGAACAAAAAATCATATATATATTTTGACTGGTCCTCACTTCTTTAAAGGGCTTTTTCAGGGTTAAGACCTGGCTTTAGGGTTAGAATTGGGTTTAGGCACTTTGTTGTGTGTGTGTTTAAAGTTAGGGTTACATAATGCCTTCCCTAGGGTTAGGGTTAGGGTTGGGGTTGGGCTGGTTAGGGCTGGGGAAAGCATTATGTCTATGAGGGTCCTCACTTTGATAGAAGCCTAAACGTGTGTGTGTGTGTGTGTGTGTGTGTGTGCGTATGCGTGTGCACGCCTACAGCTGTAATGAGCACTGGGCCATGGGATGCCCATAGGCAAGGTTCCCTAACAGGGTCAGACTCAAGGACATCTGGCACTGATCCACATGCCCACCACCTCCAGCACACATACAACATACTGGTCCAGACTGCAAGCTGGTCCAGCACCACTGCACAATGTGAGGAAACAATATCATTTTTGTACATCACACCCACCCGTTGTTTACTTTTTCCTCAGTCTGTCTGTCTTGCTTCTCTTTGATCCACACACAAACACACACACACACACATGCAGTGAAACACCCTCTATTCGTCCCTAAACTAACAATTCACGCTCCACTAGCAAAGACTCTGAGAGTTTAGGTTATTAATGAGGGCATGTCCTAACAGCATTACAGAGTAACTGCCCCATGGAGGAGAGGAGAGGAAAGCAGTGACAGAAGTGATAAAGGAGAGAAGAAAAGAGGATTGTGGAAATATGAGTGGAGGAAGGTTGGGAAGGAGAAATGCGATGGAAGGAGAAAGGTAAACATGGGGAGAAGAGTACATACAGTATGTGTGGTGGATAAAGGCAGGGTCGAAAAAGAGAGACAGGAAAGGGGAGAACAATTCTGAAAAAAGAAAATATTTGATCTCTTTTTTTTCAGTGTAAGAAAAGGAGAGGACAAATGTAAAGTGGCATTGTGCAAAATGATTTCTCCAACCAGAGAAGGGAGGGAAGAGCGGAAGGGGGCAGTAGTGGAAAAGTAAGGATGTCAAAGAAAAACAAGAGACGAGTGTTGAGAAGATTGCAAAGAGGACAGAAGAGGATGGAAGGACAATCTGAGTATAGAGTAAAGAAACGAGGTAAAATGAATGTAATGAATGAATGAGGTGGAAAGAGGAGAACGGAAAAAAGAGATAGAGGAAATGAGAAGACAGGAGTGTTAGCGATCTCCCCTGGGTCCTTAACAATAGTAAAATGCAAAAGGTCATGATCAATGGGCTGCACACTACTGAAAAGACAGTGCCATCTAGTGTTTGGAGACCTGCATCCTCGCTTTCATATGTGCATACTGTCTCTCTCTCACACACACACACACACACACACTGTGCATTTACATCGTCCAGCTGCTTCACTCAAACAATCTTCGACTTGTGGTCATTTCTCACTCAAGCGCAAAAATACCCACATATTTTGAGCTAATAGCTCTTGAACCTCAGCATGTGCATGTGTGTGTGTTTGAGCTTGTGTTGCTGGGATTTTATTGTGTAAGTGATCTAGTGAGCAGTGCGATAAGACTGGTGTCACCAGCATCTAATCATACTCCATGTTCCCTATCGGCTCCAGGCTCAGGAGGCTGAGTGAACTGTGGAGAAAAAAGGGGAGAAAAGACGGAGGGGGAGGAGAGGAAGAGGGTGAGAGAGAGAGAGAGTTAAGGTAATGCGAAGAGAGATGAAGGGGGAAAAAATGGAGGATGAGAGAAGTGTGTGTGTGGAAGGAAGCAGTGAAGATTTAAAGGTCTGCTGCACTAAAAGCATATAAGGAACCAGTGCCAAGCTCCGTGTCCCGACTCACCTCACCAGCCACACAGAACAAACCCACCTTGTGTAAGAGGATCGCTTCCATGCAACTTCCCACTGTGTGTGTATGTGTATGTGTGAGATGAGGTTAGTGAGTGCTAAGGATGGGTGGTAATTGAATAATGACAGTAACACCTCTGATGGATTACCTGTCACTCCTCCCTTCTCTCTTCCTCCATCAATGTCATCCTCACACTTCTCTGCCACTCTCAGCTCGCAGTGGGTCAAATTGTCTCCCATCCGTGCCAGAAGGAACGGAAACATGAAAAAAATAAATCACGTGCCTGTGCAGATTCATATGTATGCAGGCAGGCATTCACAACAAAAACATGTATCCTCACCACAGACTGTACGTAATAATGGACGTCATCTACCAGTTTAAAAAGTTAAGCCCAAGAAGTAGGAAGGAAGTAGCAACTATCCACTAGGGGCAACTTTCCCATGGTCTGTAGGAAAATGATTTTGCTTCTCATTCGATTTATAACATCATTAAGCATTTTCCTGAGTGGGAATGGTCTCAATCCCTAGTTTCACCTTTTGTTTCATAGAATATGATTTTTTTTTTATCATACTCATAATTCAGGTTTCTGGAATGTGGAACTCGGATTTGACCAGCTTAAGTCTTGTTCATCGCTTCATCTCACCTTTATTTTTTTTTAAATGTAAACTGAAGTATGTGTGACTATTCACTCCCTGCACAATGAGTCAACAGACAAACAAACGGACGGACAGACAAACCAACACTGGTGAAAACATAACCTCCTTGGCAGAGGTAGTTAATCGTGCATAGGTTTCCAAAAGAAAACACTTATTTGAAATATTGTCACCAATATTGAAATTGCAATGGAGTACTGTAAAGTATTTATAAGCGGATATCTGGCCCCCCAACGTAGCTGTTTTTTTTCCATAAAACTTTTTGACTTTTTAGTATAAAGCAGCAGCAAATACTTCATTTTCAGCAACTTTATATGAATATGAATATATCCATTATTATAGCTAAAACTACCAAAGAGTATATGAGGCAGTTAAAATAGGCTTTAAACGCCTCTTATTTATGTACTGATACATTAGCTGCAATCATACTTTTAAAGCAAAGCAGCTAAATGGAATTCATATATTATTATTTACATTTTGACATGTTGACATATATTCCATTTAAAAAAAACTATAATTTCGTCTTCTACAATGCAATTTTAACTGTATTTCAAGATATCTCCATGCTCATGTATTTTTATTTGTTTTTCTTTATATTGAGCACCTCGTGTCTCTTGCTTCCTCTCTCCTCACTTCTGATATCTGTTTATGCTGCTTGTCTTAAGAGCAAAGATAAAACTACTTTCCGTGGCAGGTATTGACACACTTTCCCTTTCTATCACACCCACGCCTTCTGGTTTAGAGGATTGTATTGGAGCCAAATTAATTGTTTGCATTTGTGCAGTGCTGCAAAATGGCCCGTGAGAGAGCTGAGGATTGAGAGCGATTGCAGCACTCTTCTGCAATGCAGTGCAATCTACAGTATCTGCTCACTGCTAAATGGAGCTCCTCCATCACCACCACGGATTTTCTCTAAAGGATTGATGTTGTAAATCAGGTGAAGCACCGTCAGATGGGATATTTGGTTCTTGGTGAGGAGGTCGATGTGATTCACCTGTCTGTGGAGGTGCTTCTTCGGCAGTGTAGGCTATGATACACATATATTTGCCACATACCTACTACAAAAGGGCCAGAATTTAACTTAAAAAATGCTCAAGGATTTATGTGTATGTAACGGGGGCTGTGTATGCCACATGAATAAATACTTCTATCCAGTTCAGAATGAGGGCTGTGTATTTTAAAATCCTAAGATAAAATAGCCATAAAATGTCTTTAAAAGTCACTTTTTGTAAAACATGAATGTTGGGATCTTGTGTCTCCTGTTAATAAATCACTAGGAACAACTATTTCTTCTTTCAAAAAAGCAGTCCTAATTCTCAGTGGCGTGGAGGTGATGGTCATCTTGGCTCGGAGGAGAGGTGCAGCACAAGTCACCCCCTCCACTTATTTATTTCTTCCACCTGTATGAAATTGAATTACATAACAGTGTTTCATATTATTTCATCTATTGTTTTGTAAGAGCTTATTTGGTTATTTTAGCTTGCATTTTTGTCACTCTTTATCAAACTTTTATTTTCTTCCAATAGTTTATTTGCTTTATTAGCTGAAATGTATTCACTGTGTAACTTTTTTTTATTTATTTGTTTGTAATTTCCTCACTTCCTCATGTCTGTTTCCTAAACTTTTTATGTGTGTAGGGATAGATGATGGATGTGGTATGGGGTGTTTTTTAATTTTATTCTGCAAAGCACTTAAAATTACATTTTTTTTTTTTACAATAAAAATTGTTATATAAATCAAGTTTGATCCATAAAGTCAGCTTGAAATGACCTATTTCTGACCGTACATGTGTGAGAGAAGGAACAATAGAGAGATGCTATCAAGCATAACTCATTTCCACACACATATCATGGAGCTGTGTCGGTGTAATTAGAAGCCAGTAAGAAAGGAAGAGAGGATTATTTTCTTTATCATCATTCTTTTAATTGGTTGAAAAAAGGTTCTGCAGCTCTACACATTCAGGCAGCGAGGAGTATTAACAAGACTGTCAAACAAATGTGAAAACAAACAGCACCAATGGTACAAACCAGAGATGAATTAGTACAACAGATGCGCTGTTACCTTTCACTAACATGGAGTGTCTCGTTCTGATTTTTTTATTTTTTGCACATTAGCACTTCTGTTGTACTAGTTCTAACCGGTTGGATTTCTTCCTGCGTGACGAGGTCAAAAAACCACAGTTTGATGAGGAGAACTTTAATCCGCTCTGTCACTTTTTATTGCCAAGCTCTGTGTTACAGAGTGTAAAGGAACAAAGGTGGAGTAAATGAAGAGGAACCCAGTAGTGACGGTATACGTGTTACAGTACATGATTCTTTGTGTCAAGTAAATGTTTCAAACAGGCTGGTGATTTTTCTCTGATGACAGTGACTGAAGGAGGTCAGAAGAATAAAGGATTTCAAGACAATCACCGTTTCTCCATAGCACATTAATTCATTAATACTTTATAATGATTATTTGATAGTGCTACACACTGCTCACACTAATTTCTGCTCATGACTCCAGCCTATAACATCCAGCTACCACCTATCATATTGGAGTCATGTTTAAATATATACGTGGAGAGATATGCAGTATATATTGAATGCCTTGCTATGTGGATAAAACAAGAGGTTGGAAAGGATTATGGAGTGTGTTTTGGAAAGTTTTATCACAGATGAGAAAACAAAGCGTTTTTTTTTTTAATTAAAAAAAAAAAAAAAAAAAGTTTCACTCTTGGGTCAGTTGAGGTAACCGAAGCCCTTTCTCCTCACTGTATAGTCTAACAATACACAGTGAGCTGGCACTGTGCACTCCACCATACCAGACGTGAGAAAGCAGTGATCCAAAGTCGAGAGCTATAAAAGCCATGGGAAAGCAGCAATCCTATCAGCACACACACACAAACACAGAGACACAAAACTGTACAAACACTTACGCACACTTTCGCTTAATCACAAACTAGCAGTATAGTATTCCGGACTGAATGGCTGTGAAACAGTGTACACACACAGACACACACACAGTTACTGAATCTACTAAGCTCATACTTAATAGCACCCTGTTGTTCAGTGCCAGAGACAGACCCTGTGGGAGGAGGGTGGTGCTGAAGCTGAGGCTAATGCAACAAGCTGAGGAGGAGAAGAAGAAAAAAGATGAAAAACACAATTTCTCCCTCAAAAAATGCACAGAGTTGATGTGGTTAACAGGATTTCTTTCTATATGTGAGTCAATTTTGGGGGATATTTTTTGTGCTTGTAGTGTAATCCCACTAAAATCTGTATCAAGGTCCTCTTTTCAAAAATGCTCTGCAACAAGGAAAAGGTCAGTCAGTAACATAACAACTACAAGAACCTGTTCTTTTCTGTTTTTTAATTGTATCCTATTACTTTGTTTTTCCTTTTAATCATGGTCAATTTAAGAGATGTTTTCTGGAAGATCTTAATATTATTATTAAATAATATTGCATTTTTGTCATAATAATGGTTTGATAATAGAGTCTAGGCATATTTTGTGTAATTTAGTTAAGGAAAAAAATGTGATATTTAGTTGGAGGCTTCAAATAAGTTTTTGTGTATTTTATTGTGCAAAACAAATCAGTCTTATTAGCCTCTCTTAGTGACTTCCTAATCTCCCAGCCAGCATTTTAGAAGATGTACCAGGTTAAAGGAGGACAGCAGTATTAAAATAATAATTAAGAATGAGTGGTAAAAAAAAACAGGGGCAAAAAAACAAAACAAAAACAAAAAGTCTAGCAACGTGAAGAGATGGTGAGACAGAGAGACGCAGATGGCAGGAAGGGAAGGGAAGGCAGGAGGGGAGGATGAATATGAAGGGATGATGCACTGGAAGTCGCCGATCAGCAGAAGCCTGTTGGAAGGAAAGTGCAATAATGAGAACAGCTGCAGTGGACACACACACATGAACACACACACACACACACACACACAACCTCTTACCTGCTATCTGTCAGCACATTGACAAATAAACACACACACAAAAACACAGGCAAAATAAGACAAGCACTTACCCTCACACTCGAAGGCTTGCAGCATGTTGGTGTAAGTGGAGCCAAGCCAAGAGGTGTAGCTACCCAGAACCCTCTGCAGGTGGTGGGTGGCATCGCTGAAGAGCAGATCAGATTCACCGTAGCCCGCAGAGCTGAACAGTCTGAAGCCCTCAGTGGCATTGCCAAACGCATTCTGCAGGTGGGACAAAGTGGGCATGCGTTGATGTGCATTAGCTTACTCTGTAGACGTGTGTGCGGGTGTGTATGAGACCTACAAAGGATGTATCAGTCATCCTGGCGTCTCCCACACTCTTCACTATGAAAGGCAGTAGGTTGACAGTTAGCAGAGGCATGCCTTCTGCGCTCTGTGAGGTGCAGATCAATAACACAGACGCCATAAAGGACAGACATAAACATACACATTGTGTAGGTTTGTTTTTCTATAGTTGTGAGGACTCCATATTCCGTCCCCACTAACTGCCAAAACCATTATCACAAACCTCACCTATTTCTAACCCTTTGAAAGGTTTCAAACATCCTGTTTTCATCTGAAAGCAATCTGTGTTACAGCTCTGTATCAGAAGTAATCTGCATCCCGACACAATTAGTGTTGGTGTAAACAGGAGGCTGATTCCCTCCTCTGCAGTTGTTTGCTTTGGTGTCAGAGACTAATATTTATGAGATACAGAAATGACGAAAAGCAAAAACGTGGATTTCTATGAGATCGACAACGATTTAAAAGTGAAATGCCAACTTATGGCAGATAAGAACCAGTGAGGAGGTGACTGTGGCAAGCGGGTCTTTCTTTCCACCCATTCAGATTAAAATTTCAAAATGTTCTAGAGCGAAAGCAGAACCAGCAGCATTTTCATTTTCTGTTTTCTCACCAAAGTAATGTGGACACGAGGCAAACCTGCATGTTGATATGCATCTTGAAACAAAGTAGTGTGGATGTAGCCAAAACCAAGTCTTAACCCTCAAAAAACCTTTGACGCAGGAGGAGTCGCCCAAAAATATGGTCACACTGATAGTTTTGAGTCAAATATTCTTCTCCCTTCCTCCATCTCCCATTCTCTCATTTTCTCTCCTTCTCTGAGCGTTACTGTTGTTTCTCTCTCCACCCACCTGTAAACGTTCCAGGAACTTCCAGACACGGCACTTGTCCTCCATACGCACCACCACAGCGTTAGTGGGGACAGCTGCCAGGTGGCAACGTTGGAACTCGTCCAGTCCTGCCTCGGTTCCATCTGGACACAGCAGCTTCAGGTCCTCCAGCTCCAGGTCCAGGGCCCAGGACTCCTGATTCTTACCTTGGCAGAAAATGAGCAAGGAAGTCTGTCAGATTTAAATCAATTTAAGGAGATGGACAGCCAACAGCTTAGAAGCAAGTGGAAACAGCTAGTCCTTCTCAGTCTGAAGGTATCAAAGTCTCATCTAGCTGCACCTTTAAACCTCATTAATACTGTATGTCAGTCTTTAATCTGCAGAGGAACTGAAGAGTAACAATTACAGTTTGTGATAATTGTCTTGAAACTGCTTTATCCATAGACACACACCATGAAGGAACTAGCTGTTTTCTCAGATTCCTGTTGCCAAACATTGTAACTTAAGGTCTCTCATCTTGTATGCTTATGTTAGATGTATTAATTATAGTTTGTGGCATGTCTTATCATGTATCAATAGTTTACAAAATAGCTTAGTTTTTTTTTTTTGTATCTGAAATCATTAATTTGCTCATCATACCAATTAAGTGGTGGATCTCAAAATATCTGGAATTTGACTTCAGAGATTAGGTTAGTCGGCTGTACAAACAACAAACTGAACCTCTAAATGTAGGAAGACCCCTCCCAGACAACACCACCAGTCGTTAGTATTGTCTTGAGCAGCGTTAATTGGTCTGACTCCTGACATTCCTGAACCATATGAGAAGGTGCGCTTCGTTAAACAGCGACAGCGATTGCAAAGCCACTGTCGAACTGCTCCTTCTCGTCTGTTCCACCAGAGTCTGTGTAGCGTGACCATCATAATGATCTCCATTAATTTTGGATGTTGCCCAAAGCCAAAGGAGCAGATGCAGCCAAACAAGGAATCAGGGCATTTCATTTTTGGCCAAAAATGTCCACACCACATTATGTCTCTCATCCTTTCTGTCTGTTTCTCTTTAGTTCCTCACAATTTGTCTTTTCCTTCCTAATATGTCTTCCTCACTGTCTGTCTCTATCTCACAAACACATATTTGTATCATATATCAAATATGACGCATCATATAAATAATTCCAGTTTCATCATATTGTGGTTTCCACTGGATACTGTGGTGCTGGGAAATATTGTGAAACAGTGACATCCTGTGTTTTGTCATGGACTAGCACTCTCTCTTGACCTCATCATGATGTAAATTGTAATTATATATGTATATATATCTTGTATCACAACTGTCTCTAAAATGCATCACAGTTCCAACACTGACCATCCACATTGTCAAAGACTGTTGTGTGTTTGACAAAAGCCACGTCACCAAGGTTTTCAGCCACACATCTGTAAAAAAAAAAAAGAAACAAAACACACAAATAATCTAGGATTAGGTCAAAACATGACTTCAAGGGAGAGCCGGCATGCTTGGGAATATGGACAGGAGACCATGAGTAAACTCTCTATGCTGCATATTGTGACATTTATTCCTCTTTTATATATCTTAGATGTACTTACTATTATATACTATATATTACTTTTATTTTATTATTATTATGATGCCAAAGGCCAACATTGCTGGGCATAAATGTGACTAAATTAAAAAACAAAACAAAACAAAAAAACATATAAGCAATGATCAAAAGCAGTTCATAGAAAATCATCATTTGAGTTGTTTTGTTCTGTGCTTACAGTCTCTATGATTGTAACATTTTCACATCTATTCATTATTGTATTAATATCACTGTTATCACTGTATTGGTTTTTATGGCAGCTGCTCTGATTATCCCTATTTGTTTTTCCTTCATGGAGACAGCGGGCTGAGAAGAATAATGTAAAGGGAGACATGAAGGCGAGAGGTCGTAAGAGTTACACCTCCTCTGGGAGCCATTACTGCGTTATTTCCCATGTTATTTGTGTCAGCGTTGTACCTCAGCGCTCCAGACTCTCCAAAGTGTCGCTCTCTGTGGTTGTTGGCACAGATGTGTCTGTCGTTCTCGTCTCCTATACAGGCCTCGCACAGGTTCTTGGGGTTGATGCCTCTGGGGTCGTGCTGAGGATCTTTGACCCCTGGCACACAGCTGTAACCGAAGAAGTTTCCCACCGCTGATGGCAGATGAGGAGAGGGAAATAAGCCAAGCTTCATGGGAGATTTTTTTTGGGGGGTCCACAAATAAATCTGCAGAACTTTTTCCTGCCTTTTACTTAGATGTTTTTATTATTTTTCACAGATATTGCAACAAATATGGTTAGAAATGTTAAATTATACACAAATTTGCTCTGGCCCTGATGTTAATTATAAATGTATATGTTTACATATACAATATATTATTATATATTATGCATTATGTATAATTAAATCAAAAAGGGACCTAATCCCCAAATCCCCAGATTTGGGGATTAGGTCAATTGGACACTCTGGGTGTGAATGTGAGAGTGAATGGTTGTCTGTCTCTATGTGGCCCTGTGATGGACTGGCGACCTGTCCAGGGTGTACCCTGCCTCTCGCCCTATGTCAGCTGGAGTTAGGCACCAGCGCCCCCCGCGACCCTCAGTGGATAAAGCGGTAGAAAATGAGTGAGTGAGAGAGTATGATTAAATATGTATATACTCTATTATAATATTTTACTGAAACCCTTTAGATTAGAAAATGAGAAGCTCAAAGAGCTACAGAGGAGCTTGATAACAGACATATTTAAAGTACTGTTGAAAGAAAAGAAAAAGTAATTTAACTTGTAAAAAGTATAAAATCAAGAATATGAATGTATGCAGCACCTGTTCTGATGAAATAAAAAAGGTAGGCGCCTTAGCAACAACTGTGAACTAACGCTGTGTCAACAGCTGTTGCATTGTAATGAGGAATATACTGCTTTGCACAAACAGAATAAGGAGACAAAGCTTCTCAACAACGTGCAGTTTGTCAGGTGCAAACTAAAACATCTGAGTTTAACAAAACAATTACTCAGATTTGTTGGCGCATTAGGGTGATGTGAATTCATCAGGGTCTGTTTGTGCTTCACATGTAATGTGTCTGGAATTTTTTTAAGTCATGATTCTTTATTTTGTTATAAATTCAAATTTGCTTCTGTTTGTACTATAATATATACACAATGGTGACGAACATACTGTTAAAGTAATTTTTACTCTTCTCTTCACTTATTCAAGTAAATCTAATGTATTATTATTATTATTATTGTTTAGTCCAAAATGACATAGGAATGAATTTAATTTGTTATAATGAAGATATTTTTATTTTTAAGGCTCAGTAATTTCCACGATTTATAATACTTATATTAAAAGTGACCCAAGCAGAAGTAAATAATCCGATTTGTTTGATGATTCTTTTGATGCCATAATAAGTATTTTCAGCAGCTTTGGGACTGAGTCAAAATGAGTTTTTAATAGTAACAAAGGAGCAATGATGCATAAGAGTTATCAGACTTTAAATACAGAGAAAATGTGTGTCAGTTATAGCAGTTAATTGCTTTTTTTTAATAGGACTGGTTGATTTGTAATTAAACTAATTTTCATCATTTTTTTTTTTTTCCAGGATCTTCACCATCCAACTCATTTATTTGCCTCGTGAAGAAATAATGATTTTCCAGTGTGTCCTTCTGTTCACAGTAACACCTCACTCTCTTTCTCTCTCGCACACACACATGAATGCACTTATGAGTTTCACATTTACAGAAAAATATGTTCTGTTCTGTAACTGACTCCACTTATCTCCTCTTACCTCCAGTCTCCTGCAAGCCTTCGCCTCCTTGTTCCACATCACTGCTTCTCCCCTCCTCCCTCTGAACCTCTCATATACCACCCACACAAAGACCTACACATTACATCCCCATTTTTTTCCTTTTCACTGAATCTCTCTTCTCCTGTGTCGAACTCCGTCTTACCTTTGGGAAAGTTGCATTGCTCCCCTACACTGATCTGGGAGGTGTTGACCAGGAAGCCAATAGGGACTGTCCACCCCACTGTGGTGCGAATTCCAGGGTGACAGGAGCTGCGCTCGTGCATCTCCATCAGGGACAGGTCTGCGGTGGAGCTCCGAGCCAACGCCACTACGTAGTAGCTAATACCATCTGGAGGAAAATGCAGATGCAGAGGAAAAATCAAGTGGGAATTATTTAGCATATTGTGAATAAACTATGAATTAAAGTACAATATACTGGATTTACAGTATGTGTACATTGTATCTGCACTGTAGCAAAATGTAAGGTCCTTGAGCATTTGAGAGAAAGTTCACCTGCTGCTATAAAAACACTTGATTAGACTGTATTTTTATGATAATTTACATAAAGTAAGCATACATGGGGTATCATATTTTACAGTGTGCAAACACTAGTAATGGTCTGTATTTTTATAGCACCTTTTTAGTCTTGACCACTCAAAACTGCTTTATACTGCAGTTTTGCCATTCACACCCATTCATTCACACATCCATACAGCGCATCTGTGTGCAGAGCATTTTCTATCACACATATTTCATACTCTTTCACACTCGGTTGGACACATGTAGAGTGGCAGAACCAGAAATCACGAAAAGATCATATACGATCTGAGAGTGGCTCACATTAGAATTGGTTTTAACCTACCAACTCCATTGTGGGACTCTCCTGCAGCCAGCTCCAGTCCGTGGCAGAAGCCAGCAGCATAAATGTCATCTGCAAACATGGAGGCTGCATCTGCCGTCCCATTCTGAGGAAAACACATTCATTATGTCACGGTCAAATGACTAACTGATTTTAATAGAGCAAAGAAGTTGTCATTCCCCCATTTTCCTCCATTAATTTCTCTTTACCTTGATTTTGTCCATACAATCTCTGGTGTTGAGGCCACGGATGCATTGCAATGTTCCTCTGATATTCTGAGCAGTGGCATTCCCAGCCAGGTCCAGACACTTTTGCTCTTCAGCATCAGACAATACACACCAAGAAACTGTGGAGAAAAGTTTGAAATTAAGCAACATTTAATTGCAAGAGTGCATATCTCCTCATTTTATATGTGTTATAGACGACTGTCCACCTTTAAACATGGTCTACCTGTAGTTTTTTGGTTGGGGACACCACTGACGGACAAGAAAGGCAGAAGCAGAAGAAAAGCTACAGGCAGCCTTCGATCTAGACGCTCCATGTTCAGTCTGGTTGGAAACCTGCTTGAGAAATCTCTCTAATACCACACAGATAAAGGACAAGTGGATTTGAATGAAAAAAAAGTCACTTACCTGCCCCCTTCCCCTCTTATAACCTGGTCCTGAGAAAGAAGGGTGGGATTTGGGGGGGGTGAGACGTGGAAGGAAGAAAACATTACATTATTCCACTATCCCCGCCTCATAAGTCAAAAGTCCTCAGACGATAATCCTTCCTCCATCTCATGATAGCAAGTATTGCGTTTCTCCCTCCAATTATCCAGTGAGACTTATCCCCAGCGGGGATGATAGTGGTCGGCACATGTAGACAGGGAGCAGTTCAGGTCACCTGGCACAGAGTGTCAACCTGTGGTTTTAATTAAAAAAAGCTGTGGACAATGTGTCTCTGTGCTGGAGCTGTGTTGATGGAGAATGGATACTGGCCTGGTCTTGGTCTGACTCAATGGAGACTCCAGGCCTGGGTAAGCAAGAACAAACAGCACAGGCTTTTGTTCATGGCCACAAGACCCAGTGGAGGGAAAACATATCGGCTACTTGATATAATTCTCTCTTTCCACACATACAGTACATACACAATCACTCCCTCACACATTAAGATATTTGTCTGTACCAAGGGTTAAATAAACATATCGTCTCATCCGCCTTTTAATTGTGAAGTAGAGCAATGTCAGATGTGCATGTTTGATCCGGGTCATATATTGTAGGTTTGAAGGTAGATGTCTAAAAAGAGAGGAAAAGCTCTTTTGGAAGGGACCGGCGGTGTGTGTGTGTGTGAGTGACCCTCAAAATGCATGGATGAGTGGGGACAGAAGCACAGAGGGACTTTTCAAATCAAGCACTCACTTTGAGGGTTTACTTGTTTTTTTCACTACTAAAAGGTACAACTGTGACCTTTAGCATTTAAAAAGGCTACCGCAACCCCATTTGAAAACACCGCAGGGCTATAGTTACCATATTTTGAATGGAAATGTGAAAATAAGACACAGGGTTACACTGTGTTCATGCACACACTCACATCTATGCAGTAACTGTGCCACTGTTTGTTTTATTTTTTATAAACATTGAAGTTATTTGTTTAACCAAGATGTTAAACAGAAAATTCTTCTTGGACATGACAGTAAACTGAGCATCTTTTTTGTGGACTTTTTATATAAGACATTTTCTGACATCGCTTTGACCAAATTAATAATCCAAAAGGTTAATATGCACATTATCATAACTTGTCAGCAAAAACAAATACTCATAGTAATTGTTTTTATTTTGTTTTATTTTACTTTATCACTGTAACTGTAGCAAGGTATTTTCATGCTGTTGTCCCTTAAAAAAGCTGTTAAATTAGCCATTTTAAGATAATTAACAAACTATGCACTACATTAGAAAACTGGCAAATATATGAAACCACTGAACAGAGCACAAAAGACTAAAATAAGAGCGACAAACACAATGCAGATGTTCAGAACACGCATTTTTTACAAAAATCATATAAATCAGAGAATGTTGAATGAACTGCACTTTCACAGTACTTTCATAACATGAAAGTAACAGCTGTCCTGTCACTGCAAACTCTTAAAATTTGTCCATATATAATCAAGATCAAGTAAAATTATAATTTAAATTATTCTCTCACAGTGTTCAAATTAATTAGTGGATGAGTCCAATACAGTAAGCATTTTTTTTCTCTTAGTGGGCAATTGGTTGGATATTCACTAGTTCACAAACAAATCTGTCATTTAGTTTTTACTTCTAAACTAGAATTCTAACTCTAGTTTCACATATCTACAACGTCATTATGACTAGTCATAATTAAAGTTCAAGATGTTTTTAATAAACCTTAGTTGTAAATATAAACATTGTCCTTTTTAGAGCTTTAATGGTAAATCCAGGTCGTCAAACTTGGCGATTTAAATTGTTTTTTGTTTTTTGTTTTTTTTTTTTAAAAAGGCTTGCCATACGTCCTCTGGCCCATAATGCACCGTGGTGGTAATGTTTTGGTGACGTCATACGTAACAAGCAGAGAAAGCGAGCCGTCGGTGGGTGGGCAGTGGGCAGGGTAGCGGCATTGGTTGGCTCTCAGGTCCTGCTGCACCTCAAGTCACACTACTAACATGATTTAAACACTAATACACAGACTCTCCGACGTCACACAATGAGTTAGAAGCGGTTCCACGCGTGTGCCAGGTAGGTGGCTCTTATTTTTGTTGCTAATTTTTAGCGCTGTCAGGCTACGCTTTGTTGCTGCTCAGCTAGCTTTAGCTCGCACGGCTAATGGGCGGTCGCCAGTCTGAGTGGCGCCTCCGAGGCGCCTGTAGTCGGCCAGTAAAACCGCCTGTTGACGGCCTGTTAGCCACAGCAAACAACAGCCAGGCCTCCGGTATGTTAGGCTTTCCCAACACAGGGTCGCTGATAAATCTGTGTGTCAGTAGTTGTTACATCAAAACCAGAGGCTAATGTTCCATTGACATTTATGTTGTTATCTTTATCTTGCTAATGGCATTTGTCTTACTGGTTGTTTATGCTGCGGCTGGAAGCCTACAGATAACAGTTACAGGAAAAATACATGTTGTATAGGGGTCTCCATACATCTGTTTTCTTCTGAGAGTTACTAGAAAACTCGTGTTTTATCACATTTATTCCCAGTGGCTTATGAGCTTGCCAGAACCTTTACAAAATGTTGGTGTCCACCACTCACATTTTGCAATAAACATAACAGAAATAGTATTTAATTCACCTCCGTCTGCATATTGTATTTCTGTATGTGCTTCTTTCGAGTATATCTCACACGCTGAAATTAAAATATTAGTACTGTCAAAACAAAACAGTGCCTTTACAAATACACCAATATTATTCCCTATTCACTGGAGAGTATTCCCGTGTACAGTTGTATGTATGATGTCATTCAATGAGATGTTTAACACTGCATTGAATTAATAAGGGAGGTATATTCAGGAGTGTATTCATTTAGGTTTCCTTGTGATGGTGTCATTTAAATGTTATTCTGACACTCTTGTTCTGAACTTTGATTTGACACACACACACACTTGTTTACACTCGTAAAACTCTGTTTCCCATTGTTGATGAAAGCAGTATGTTTTTGGCCTCTTATTGGTCTGAGCAGTTGTTGTGGTCATTGTTGCTGCCCATCTCACAACACCACTCATTCATCAAGCCGACAGCAGCACTGTTTGATCAACAGCTAATTGGCAAATAATCATTTAGTGTAAGAAGGGGTTGGGAAACCTGAGTTTGATTGGATAAGAATGTAAGCAAGTTTGATTATTAAAACCTTTGGTGAGCTACTTGGAAAGGGACTGGGAGCTTCTGGGAGCCTGTGAGTTACTTGTTGGAGACCCCCATTTTAGAGCCTTTGGTATAGACTAGCTTGTTAATCAGCACTGTGATAACTTGCACAGACAGAGATGACCAATTAGACAAATTTTTGATATCCCTTTGCTGTTTTCTTACAGCACATATAGTACTACATACAATTTTTGCTACATGCACAGCATAGATCTTTTAGAAATTCACTTCAGCTGGGTACATACAACTTTAACAGTCGCTACTGATTTTGAGACTTGGGGTACACACTAACGGACTGGTTTTAGCATTTTTTTGACTAAAAGACTGGGGATCACACATTTAACTGCCTGATGAGGGGTCACAGACTACATGGTTTGTCAAACCAATTGAAGCCAACTGAAAGCATCAAACTCGAGAGAGCAACAGTTTACAGGCTAAACAAACACCACCGTTGTTGTTTTGATATTCCCAATACTCTGTGTTGTCTTTAACTTTTTACACTACTTCCTGTATCCCACCTACACACCTACTATCCTACCTACTTTTATTGGCTGTTGTAATCGGTGCCCACTACCCAACTGTGTCCAGAGTTGACTCAAAACATGCAAACATAAATAAGTCTTTACCTCTTACACACTAACAGATTTCTGTGTCAACTAGCCATGGTGACTTTCCCCAACTACAGCTGACTAGTGCAGACTCTGCTTAACTGTGAATTACGAGTAAAATTGGGCAAAAAAATCTTGCAGTGTGTCCCCATCTTAACTAATATTTACAAGCAAAGGGCCCAAATTTGGCTTGACCCAGTGTTGTCGGTCATTAAATGTACTAACTGACCATTTTTACCATCTTGTTCATGTTTGAAGCCCACCACACTAGCAAAACAAAAAAAGAGTTAAAACTTAACAAGAACAACTATTGCCTTGCCTTTTTTGCATCTAGCATCAGCAATTGCTTTAGAACTAAGCTTTTTTTTATTGAGATGAGTCCCAAAATACTTAAAACTGCTGTCACTGGTCCAGCCCTCGTCACTTAAGGTTTAAGAGGGATATCCTGCAAAAATTACTAAACATTTCTTTTGTCTGTGCCACTTGTATTTAGGAAAGACTTTTAGTAACAATGAGGCCATGATCTTGCTCCTCATCCTGCAGATGACTCACATTTCCACAGTCATCAGCACACACAAAATACACAATTACATCAGATTAGCAGACAGTATACTTTCTCTGGTTATCTTTGAAATATCTTCAATTACTTGGCAAATTATCATATCCACTCTATCTGAAATGTTTGCAGTGGATAATGAGAAAACATAAGTGGACTCAATGTAATTATTCTCTTTGCAGGAGTGTACTCATGTGAACTCCTCTTCCTTCCTTCTCTCAGTCCGTGCCCTGAAACATGGGTTGTTGCAGTGTCCATGTCCTGCTGCTCTTGCTGCTGGCCCTGAAGACATCAGCTGAGGGCTCAGGTATTGCCCTCACTTGTTTTCTCGTTTGTTGTTGTTGAAGATTTTTAGGGAATAGTTTGCATATTGTGATGTGTCTCATCAGGTGTCACCCCTGTGCTTGCACTCACACCAGTCATGAGCCACAAATGTACATTGCTGGCAGTATTAGCCAATATTTTTTTAGAGAGATGTCCCAAAAACATTTTAGGCCTGCAACTAGGGATGCACAATATTATCTGCACAAAATTGGTATCAGCAGGTATTGGCTTCAGAATGTATTATTGGATATTGGCAAACATACCAAGAGATCTGCCAATTTGAATGATGACTACAACAGCAGGATTAATTATCAGCAGTTTTGATAATCGATTAAGCGATTCATGTGTTATTTTTCAAATAAGTGAACCTGATTTTTTTTTTTTTAAGCTTCTTAAATGTAAATATTTATAAATATAATTACATTCTTCCATATAACAAATAAATCTTTCTGATTTATTTTGGTTTGTTGACAAAACAAGTCATTTGAGAACATCGTCATTTCAATGTTTGGTAAACACCAGTCAATAATTTGCATAATTTTCTGACATTTTATACACCAAATAACTAATTTAATAATTGAGAAAATAATTTTTATTTACTGCCCTAGTACATTTACATGCACGGTTAATTCAAGCTACATTTGTAGCTCCACTACACCATTCACTTGTACTACTGCCCATGTTCCATTGTTCAAGCACTAGTGTTTGAACAATTAGTAAGTTAATAGCTGACGTGTGTCCACTTCCACTCTGCTAGGTGATTACAAGACCCCTTTCAGCTTGCAAGTATCAGGTAGTTTCTGGTTTAGCCTGTTGCTAGATATCATATCCAACGCCATTTCTAGTCTTTTTATCATTCATTGGCTTAAAAATATTAAATTCCGACTCTATGTACACTTCTATTAGATAATTTCAGTCGGGCTAGCATCTTTACATCAGTGAGGTTTTAGTCAGACTAACACATGCATTTTTTTTTTTTTTTTTTCAAATTTGATAATGTACCATTTTGAAAATGGCTTGTTTCGGCATTGATCATGCCACATATAGCATTAATGAGTTGTGAGCACTTAATTGTTCAAAAAAATGGGGACTTGTGAACTTTCCAGTATGTCAGAAACCATAAGTATTGTATAGCATCGGTGTTAAATAAGACAGATTTCTTTTATGGACATAAGATCAATATGAAGTGCACTCATTATTGGCATGTATTTCTGTATGATTTAATGAAATCCTAGATAATCTGAAAAATGTTAACCCATTCTATTTGTTCTGTTTTGGGATTTTGAAATTATTATTTGAAAAGGTCCTGACTCCTGTCAACTTGTAACATTGCACCCTTAGTAATATAATAAAATACAAAGTCTCTGCTTTAATTATATAAACAGAAAATAGAATCGGGTTAGTGCCCACTGCTAATGGAATGTCTTTTTTCTAAGTGAATGTTCTGTTGCGTTTTGCCAGATGGGCTTGGTATTTTTTGTGTAGTGAGTGAGAAAGTTGGGAAAACGCTCCTTCTATTGGCTTACTGCCTTTTTCTGTGTATTGTGAAACAGCATGAGTTTATACTGAACACTTATCCACTCTCCACAGATGGACAGTTGGTGTGTCTGTGTCATAGCCCCACATGCCCTCAGGTCACCCACTGCCAGGGAACCCACTGCTTCTCCTCTGTCACCGTGGACGGCAGCAAGGTAGAGTTCAAGTACGGCTGCCTGAACGGGCTGGAGAAAGTCCGTTTGCAATGCTCCACAACTCCGTCCTCTCGCCAGGCCGTTATCTGCTGCTCTGAGAACATGTGCAACAGCAACACAACCAGGAACACTCTGATGTCACGGCTTCCATCAGGTAGGTGGATTGCAGCTCATTATGTTTATTTTAGCAGCAAAGTGAATAGTCACTAAGAATGTGTTCCATTCAGTTTTTTTTTCCTTTTCTCCACTCTCTTCTTCCTCTTTCCCTCGGAAGATGAGCCAGAAGGTGAGCCAGTGCGGTATCGTGTTGAGACTTTGGCCCTCTTTGTACTCGGCCCAGTTGTGGTTCTGGTACTGCTGTCTGTAGTGTCGGTGCTGGCCTGCAGGAGGCTCCACCATGGCCGTCTGCAGAGGCTGCAGGAATTCGACACTGAGCAAGGAACCATAGACGGCCTCATCTCCTCCAATGTAGGAGACAGCACTTTAGCGGTAAGACTCATAATGCCATGTGAACAAATTCACTACAAAGGAAATATTTTATTTTACACGTGTTGATTTCCTGCTGTAAAAATACTATGTACATCCATCCATGTATTTTCACCTGCCTTGCTAAAGAGCACCTAACAGGTCATCTGGAGCCCTGCAGCATTTTCTTTCTTTTCTTTGTTAATTGTGTACATCAATATTTCCATCCAATTCAGTCCATCTTTCACCCTTTAGCTTGTAATCAAGGTTGTTTTGGGTGTTTTTGAAAAGATAATGACCACAGTGTGATGTGTGTATTAAAATGTTTGCAGAAGAACTTGATACATACAGGTGAGGTGAACTGATCTGTCTCTGTCTCCAGGACCTGTTGTCCCACTCGTGCACATCGGGCAGTGGTTCAGGTCTTCCATTCCTCGTCCAGAGAACTGTGGCGAGGCAGATCAGCCTGGTGGAGTGTGTAGGTAGGTGAAGCGTGCGTTTTTGAAAAATCTTTTCACTGGCAAATTTATTCAAAGCCCTACAGAGAAAACCCATGTCGCGGGCATCAAATTATTTGAATGCCTAAACAATATTTGCAAATATAAACCCAGAACTACCCTTATGTTTAAAAATCAATCAAATCAAAATGTCTACAATAGATTATAATTAATAATCAGCAAAATGCAAAAAGCTCATTTTTGTCTGCTGAACTATAGTGAACAGTCCTAGTGTCGTTGTGTCATCCTTCATGCTCAGTTTCTCTTTGCTGTTCATAGCAGTTCTTAAAATGACTGTGATTCTCATTCATCCAGATCATGGTTATATTCGTCCTTGATTCAGCTTTTCTTGGATGACTGCATATATCTATTTTAAGGTTTACAGATCTCTCCAACAGACGATGACTCTGTATAAGATGAAAAAGAGACACATAGTTTTCATGTCCTTCTTTTGTCAGTTTAAATGTTGTCATTTTTCTGTCTTTGTGATTTATTGGTTTTGAAAAGTTGAGTTTGCTCATAGTCGTAGCAACAGACAGATTTCAGCTTAAAATATGGAACCTTTGATGGCTTTTGGCTTTGATGTGTCTAGTATAAATTGACACATTTTTTTAAGTTCAGACGAATCCATTCATTTAGAAAACTTTCAAATCACCAAGACAAGGTGCCAAATTCAAAATGGCTGCTTTCCTTTGAGTTGAGGCCGTGGTCCCAGTGGACTTTTTTGTTCATCTTTGCTTATAATAATTCACTGCAGCTTAGTTTTGCATTTCACCATAGGGGGCACCACAGAGCCCTGGGGCGATGCACAGTTCCACACACTATGCCACTATTTCATTTTCGCAGCACCTGACCTCCATGCCAAGTTTCCAGAGTTTTTATTAGAGTTTTTGAATGTTAACCCCCTGAAAAATGACCGCAAAGCCACAGATATAATAATAATAATAATGTCAAGGAAAACAATAGTCCCTTGCACTTTGTGCCGGGAGCCGTTTCGGGCCCCTGGCCTTCGTACTTTGGCCATAATAATACAAGTATGTGGATCAGACGCCATGGGGCAGTACGAAACAGTACAGTTTGTATTCATTTGGAATTGGGAAATGTTTCGTGTTGTGTTGAAGCCGTTGATGTGGAAACTTCAGATCTTTGTCCAACAAAACACTCTCTGCTTCACCCAGAACATAAATGTAGCCTTACAGTAATATGAAAATACATTTTTTATTAAAAACACATGTCTATATACTCTTTGCAGCTATCTCTTATTTCCTTTTCTTTCAGGGAAGGGAAGGTATGGAGAGGTGTGGCGGGGTCAGTGGCAGGGGGAGAATGTTGCTGTTAAAATCTTCTCCTCCAGAGATGAGAAGTCCTGGTTCAGAGAGACAGAGATCTACAACACTGTGCTGCTAAGACATGAAAACATTCTGGGTGAGTCCGCTCCACATTAATGTGAAGTCAAAAGGGAATTCCTTTCCCCTTTTTTTCCCTGGGTTTATGTTCTCATTAGAAAGAAATGTAATTGACCTTCAGAGGAAAACGGCTGTAATGATTTGGTTTTTTGAGCTCCATTAAACACGTGTTTTTGCTTTATTTACTTGAAACAGCCACAGTGAGACTGCAAACACAAAATAAAGCATTGTACTACAACTTCACACTTCCTCAACTGTAGTAAAGTGTGAAATAATCCTAATTACCTCCGTTCTCCTTCAAGTGCAATAAACAGACCCTTTTTCCTTAAGTGTTTATTGACATTTTTATGGGATAGTGTTAATATTTTTTAATATAGTCACTATGTTTACACTTTTATATATTTTTGAGTTTTGCATATTATGTATACAGGTCTTAGCTCTTTTTACAGTGTTTATATTAATTCTCTAATCTGTTTTTATTATTAATTTTTCCTTTTATTCCCTGCCTTTTTAATTTATGGACTCTGTGACCCTGCACAAGGATTACTATGTGAATGTTGAAATTTCCTTGCAAGCCTAACGTAAATGTTATGCCTTACACGTGGTTGTCTTTTTACACTTAGATGTCTTTTTAACATGAGCTTCCCTTTTATGTTGTTGCATTCTTGCCATTCTGTGTCTGAAATCACTGATGCAGAAAATGTATACAAGAAAAAGCCGCACACTAATTAAATTCAGCAAAACAATTTAATGACAACAATAACAGAATAAATGCTTTAAATGAAAGAGGCAATTAGATTTTACATCTGTCTTTTCTCTTCCCTTTCACCTCTCAGGCTTCATAGCGTCTGACATGACTTCTCGAAACTCCAGCACCCAGCTGTGGCTCATCACCCATTACCATGAGAACGGTTCACTTTATGACTACTTGCAGCGAGTTGCCGTGGAAACATCAGAGGGCCTGGCGATGGCGGCATCGATAGCGTGCGGCCTCGTGCACCTGCATACGGAGATCTTCGGCACAGAGGGGAAACCAGCCATCGCTCACCGAGACCTGAAGAGCAAAAACATCCTGGTCACAAAGGAGCTGCGCTGCTGCATCGCTGATCTGGGTCAGTCAGTCTTCCTAAAACACTTCATCTGTTTCTTCTTGTTGTTTCTGTCTGAGGCTACCTTCCTAAATTATATCACACATTATCATAAATAGCTTTTAAATATAAATTAATGTCCACGACATTTAAACAGTTGCCAAACAAGATCGCACAATGCTGATTAGGGCCATCAGCTCTGTGCTCTTTTCTTTGTATTCCTTAGTATAGCAGCATTTTGAATGTAAACACAAGTAATGGTCCATTTTATGTCGAGACTGATGGAGGCAAAGAGAGGAAGCACAACATCAAGAGCTAGCAAAGTGAGACGACTGCAAAAGGTTGAATTATGGCTGAAAACACCAAGCAGTACACATTTCATAAATGGATTCTGTTTAACATTTATCACCAGCAAGGTTTTAAAAAATTACTTAGAATTTCTCAGGAGGAGGATGAAAGTTGCTCACCAAAGCATTAAAAGTTGAAAAAGAAGAGTTAAAAATTTAAAATGAGGAAAATATTTTTCCATGTGTCCTTTTTTGGTTTGTTTTAAATCAAATTATTAATCATTGATGTTCGTTTGGTCTTATTTACAGTCATGCAAAGCTTATTTTTTGTTAAATCAGTAAACACCGTTTCACACAAAAATTCAGGTTGGTGTATATTAAGAATTTAGACTTATATTATGTGTTTAGACCTGCCTTGTTGTTTTTGTTTGTTCTTTTTAAGCATTAAAAATATTTCTGCATCTGTTTAACATCTAGTGAGTATTAATTTACCTCAATAGCAGACAGATATTGTCCTGCTACAGTGCTGCATGCTTTTTTTTTTTATTCATGTGTTTTTCTGCACATTACAGGACTGGCTGTGACTCACTCGCAGGCTGACAATCTGCTGGATGTGGGCAACAACCCAAAGGTTGGCACGAAGCGCTACATGGCACCTGAAGTGCTGGACGAGACCATTCAGACAGACTGCTTTGATGCCTACAAGAGAGTGGACATCTGGGCCTTTGGACTGGTGCTGTGGGAAATAGCACGACGCACATACAGCAACGGTGGAGCACATTTCACCCAACTGTATTTTTGGAATCAACTTCTGGCCACAGAGCAAACCAATTATTATCTTGTATTCTCTTTGCAGGTATTGTTGAGGATTACAAGCCTCCATTTTATGATCAGGTGCCAAATGACCCCAGCTTTGAGGACATGAGAAAGGTGGTGTGTGTGGAGCAGCAAAGGCCTTTCATTCCCAATCGCTGGTTCTCTGATCCTGTGAGTAGTTATCTACACTTTCTGTATTAGAGAAATGATCATTCTTATTCCTTTGGTGTCAAAAATTCTACAGAAAAGAATTGAAAAAGAATTTCACTACCTGTTGACAAACCAGACGTGCAAATTGAGGTCACAGAAAGATTTTAAAACATTTTTAAATTAAAATTTGTTTAATGACAAACCCCACAGCTCTAATTCATTTAGTTTCTAAACCAATAAGAGTAAAGAGGGAAATCCAAGTCTGAGTTCCAGACATATTCCAGACTTGTAGACACATTTAACAAGGGAATTGAATGACTTGTAAGCAGTGGTCTTTAATCATGTTGGCTTGTGTTCTATGAAAAGAAGCTGACCTCAACTTCAACGATAGTTGAGGTCAAAGTTTCTGGTAATTTTGATGGAAAAGGCGCTATTATCTCCCTGCTAGAGCTGCAGTGAATGTTCATCAAGTTTTGGAAAATTGATTTAGTTGATAAAGCAAAAAGTGTCAAACAAGAGCTCCATCTAACTTTTGTATCTTCATTTTGCATTTTTGTTAGTCTTATCATAAAATGTATATTTTTTTGGACCAAAGCCTGGATAAGGCTTCTATTTTATGCTACTCTGAGGGTAAAAAAAGTTAAAAAATATATTGCAGATGCTGATAATGGTCTTGTTATGAGATTGGTATCAATTGTAGCAGTGATGCCAAATTGTTGGTCACTCTCTGGTTGTTTCTCGTCAGACTCTTTCTGCCCTGGTAAAGCTGATGAAGGAGTGTTTGTACCAGAATCCCTCAGCCCGGCTAACGGCTCTGCGCATCAAAAAGACCCTGGACAAGATTCACAGCTCCCTGGAGAAGGGCAAAGATTCATGAGCGGAGCTTCTGAGGCAACCGCCCGGTATCTGAGGGTCAGCTTGGATGAGAACGTGCGATTATGGAGAACACGTGTGGGGGGAAAAGAGTTCATCCAGCCTCACCCTTCTCTTGCTGTCTCACTTTCTCGTCGTTCCTCTGCGGTTGCTTCCACCTGACATCTCGTCTCATCACACGGATCTGGTAAAGGCATTTTTTTCCCGCAGGACGTAAACCTGTTTCCACTGTGTTCACACTGGCCTGAACTGTGGACTGTTACCGAGTGTGAATTACATGGATGGCATATGAATGTTCCTATTTCAGATGCGTAGGCATGGGTCGGTGTGATAACCTTAAGTAAAATTATCACATTTTCACGGTATCTTGTTTACACTAGCAGAAGTATGTTTTTACATAAAATCAATTGGATCATGTAAATCGTTGTTTTAATTTATGTTTAATGCAGTACTACTACTGCTTAATATGGTAAGTAAGTAAACTTCATTTCTATAGCACTTTTCACAGATAAAAATCACAAAGTGCTTTTACAATAAAAGTACAGAGAGGCATTAGACCAAATAACACTTAAACAAAAGAAACATAAAGCTTTAAGAGCATTAGAAACTCAAGCCACCAGTCAACTACAAGCTTGTCTAAATAATAGCGTCTTCAGTTGTTTTCTCAAAGAGTCAACCGAATCAGTCAGATGCAGAGACACAGGCAGAGCGTTCCACAAGTGAGGAGCGACAGATTGGAACCAAAGGTCACTTCTGGTTTTATCAAATAATGCTTAATTATATTGATAACGGTACTATTGATGTACACAGCAGCAGAGGAAGCGTGAAGAGCTTTCCATTATCCAGTTCTAGCACTACTCGCCTCTATGCGGCTCGGTTTGGTATCGGGTTTGTCATTTTCCATTATGTCATAGTATCTCCTCAACGTGGTCGTCGTGGCACGGCTGCACAAAACTGCCAAACTAAAATACGACTTAACGGCTCACGATTGCAGCTTTCGGCAGTGCTGTAGCTAAATACAGAGATTTTAGAAATTCCCCTGCTAAAAGTTGGAGATTAACCCACATTTACGGGATTTTTTTAACTGATCTACAAAATCGGCATTGTTCAGTACTATCGGGTACTATCCCTAATGGAAAAGTGCCAAAATGGCAAAAACTAACAGTTGGAAGACAATGTTACCTTGAATTTGGCAGCCACACCTCTTCACACACGGCTTATTTAAAAAAGCAGCAACACAAAACAGCTCATACCGCAGGAACGGTATGCTGGAAAGTAGTTAGTAGTTTTAAAACCGCGACTTTTTCAAACCTTGAAAGTGCAAACCAGCCCATGCCTACTGATGCTTTAATGCCCATTTAAAACCACTGTGGGTTCAGCCTTCTCTCACAAGCTCACACTTGCCACACACAACGTAACCACGTCTCTTACACTGATCTTCAGCCACTGGTTTTGGCGTGCGGACATGTCATTTTTGCTCCGACACAATCGGAAATACTTCACTCGTATAGCTTTACCATCAGCGGAGTACACCCTACAAACCACACACGTTCACTCACAAAAGGAAAAGAGCCAAGAGAAACAAAATGGTTTTCAAAGTTTCTACACGTAGTACGATATTTATGTACACACTACTGAGGATATGTAAGACCTAATGGACTTTCTATCATGTTTTCATTATTATTGAAGCTCATAGGACATGAGTTGCGAAATAGTGGAAATAGCAGGAAAACTATTCTTGAGTATAAACACGACGTATGTTACATGCTGGTTCTCAGAATAGGAACACAGTAAGAACCTGCCCATAGGAATTATTTTGTATCTTATGAAGAATATGAATCACTGCTTCCCTCTACTCGATGTACTTTATAAACTTACTGTGGCTGATTAAAAAAAAAAAAAAAAAAAAAGAAAATATCAGCAGAGAGGAATAAAGGAAGACCTGTTTTTGGTAAAGCTGAATATTATTATTATTATTATTAAATTCCTAATTTGATAGTGGAGGTTCTTTAAGTGGCTGGGCTTCCATTTACTCCGTATACACTTATGTGTTGCCTGAATAATGGGGGAAAAAGAATTGTATCTTAAGTTCAGGACATTTTTTTTGGTTGCTAAGATTGTTTTGAAAAAACTAAAGGTTGCTTTGTCTTTTTTTATATATGTTAATAAAATATTTACAGCATTCTTGCTTAAATGTAAGCTGGCCTGTGTTATGTTTCTGGAAAATATTATGGTTTTCTTTTTACCTTTTGCACAGCATGTTTTATTTGTTTATGATTATTTAGTCCTGAGTTTGTTGCACTCTGCAGTTTCACTATTAGATGTTACTAATTCTGACACAATGGATCTTTGAAAAGGTCGACATTTTCTTCTCTTTATGTACAGGGATTAGGTTTTTAATTTAAAATTTTGAGAAAATTGAGAATTTCCTATCACTGCAAAAAAAAGATCAACGAGGATCGCGTTAACATTAAAACCTTGAACTAGTTGGACACTGTGTGAAAAAACTAGTTTGAACTAAGGCAGCTTTGAGCAGCAGAGGTTAATAATGTTAAGCACAAACTTCACAATGAATGTGTTAATGTCAGATTCGGAAAAGCTGTGAGAAGCTTGCTAATATCGCTTTGTGCAGCAAATGAACATTAAACTCTTTTGTAAGGTTTTGGCAGGATGTGCTAAAACCACAATCGCAGAGAAGAGAAGAAGCTGTCGTTAAATGTATATACTGACATTGATATGTAATGATCGGGCTGTAGACTGAACTACATATATGATCACTTACCCCCGGGCAATGAGACTGTTGGGGTCACTTCAGGTCGTCTGGTAAAGTCTTGTATGGGTTGAGAATGCCTTTAGGGTCCAGCATGGCCTTGATGTTACCCATGAGCGCCACAGCCTGGCTGGGTTTACTGTAGTAGATGTAGTTCCTCTTCTTCAGGCCCAGTCCGTGCTCAGCACTGACGCTGCCCTGACGCTTCGCTGTCCACTCGTAGACAAACGGCTCGATGGTGGCGAGGAGAGCGGGGTCTTTAGCAGGAGAGGTGACGTTTAAGTGAACGTTGCCATCACCTAGGAGGGGACATGGAAAGAAATTGCAGGTGGGTTAGAGAGTAATTGGAGCGAGAAGAACATTTAAATCTAATGTTTTAGAGCCTGTGTACACGAGAACGATTATCGTATTGGCTTTTTATCCACATGGCAACAGTGTTTTTAACCCTTAACCTGGCTAGATGACACTCTTCTTCATGTCTTCTTCATGGAGTTTGTACACACTGCCCTCTTCATTTTTTTTTGTGGATTTCTGAGACTAGAGTAATTTCTTGACATGATTTATGGAAAACTTTCTAAGAACAAAATAAGAAAATATTGTGAAGGGAAAAGTGGTGTTTCCATGTGGATAAGGCCTTAGAAATACAGTATAACCACCTGTGTCTTACCTACATGTCCATATCCCACCACACTCTTAGCCTGGTCTCCCAGGTGTGTCCTCATATCTGTCACCAGCTGGTAGATCTGCTCCACAGGAAGGGAGATATCATACTTGTAGGTGTAGCCTTCGTGAGTCAACGCCTCCGTGATTCGTTCACGCATCGACCACAGAGCCTGAACAGTTGAGAATAGAAAAGATGATTATTTGTACCAGCTTTCCTTATTCATTATTGTTTTTTATACAAAACTCATGACTGGTGGTGATCTATATTTTATGCTATTGTCAAAACTATTCTCAGAGCAAAAGCCAAATGGGATCGACTCAGAATAAACTGTTTGCCAAGTGTTTGAATTATTAAGAACATAAAATTATATGGAATAGAAGAATTAACTTTATCAGGTTTGGGCTATAAAACAAGAATTGTTGATTTGTCCTTTGAAAGATAACACAAAGAATTCCAGTTACCTTTATTTTGGAGTCCTCAGTGGCCACAGTTCCATCAGCGACCACTGACGAAGTCATTGCCTCTTCGAGAAAGTTGTGGAGTTTTTCTCCATCATGTGTCGAGTCCGATCCAGATGTTTCAATGACGACATAGAATGGGCAGTCTGCAGCGTGGAGAGGACGTAGTGTTAACATTTTGATGTGATAAATACAATAATCAACCAACGAAAGCACAATGAACTATAAGCCCCTTATGTGAACCATCTGTAGTCTGTACCATCTGTAGTCTGTAATGCATTTTATACGAACAGAACTCTTTCATACTGTGATATGTCACCTAAATTATATTTATATAGTAAACTGGTAAATAAAGTAGCTATTGTTAGTTTACAAATGCATCTAACTAGGGCTGTAATGATTACTCTATTATTAATTACTAAATGAATCATCAAATATTTTGAAAATAGATAGTTTGGAGTTTTTTTTTTTTTTAATAATTAATTTCAGTTTATTAAAAGGTCAATATTTTCTGGTTTCTCTGCTCCATATAGCAAAGAAATCATCAAAATTAAGTAATTTTTGTTTGTGGACAAAACCCCTAAGCTATTTGAGAAAGTTATCATTTCCAGGTGTGGGAAACACGGCTCAATATCTTTCACATTTTCTGATATTTTATGGACCAAGCAAATAGTCGATTCCTGGAGAAAATAAACAACTATGGAAATAACCTTTAGTTGCAGCACTACATCTCACAAAGTCAAGCTTTAAAAAAATCAGCTAATAAAGAGATTTGTGGCTGAAAGTTCTCAACAAACTAGCTTTGTTGCACTACTGTTTTTAGTTTGCCTTATTGTATAGTGTCAAACCTGCCATGAATGATCTGTACGTGTGTGTAAACAGTCAGTAAATGATTTGTAACACAATGGCAGGATGTGTTAGTTTACATAACTGCATGGTTAAATATATGTAGAGTGCACTTACCAGAAATGGGATTGGATACTTTTAGGTGTGTGTTCAACAGCCTCATACATTCACTGTCCAGGAACTCGAAAGCTGACAGGATTTCTCCCAGCATTCCTCTGCAGAGCTGAAATGTCTGCAGCAGCTGCTCGAAGGTCTCGCAACCTAATAAACACAAAAATGCAACTTAATGATCAGCTAGTGGAAAGTGACAGCTAATCTGTGACATGACAGTCATTCACAACTTTATGACAGTTGCTCTCAGATCTGAGAGAGAAAAAATAAAAATCATACCCAGGAAGACCACGTTGACAGATTTTGGTTTCCGTGGACAAAGGATGGACACTGCTGTGATGACCCCCAGTGTGCCCTCTGACCCTATAAACAGCTGTTTGAGGTCGTATCCTGTATTATCTTTCCGCAGCTTTGTCAAACAGTCCAGCACACGCCCATCTGCCAGCACCTGCACACGTCACATAAGACTCTCATGCTTCCATACATAGCTGTAACATGGAGAAGACCATGTAGGTATTTACTTCAACTCACCACTTCCAGACCCAGAACAGTCCCACGTAAGGAGCCGTATCGCAGCAGCCGTAGTCCACCTGCATTGGTCGCAACATTCCCCCCTATTTGACAAGTGCCTTTTGACGCAAGATCCAGTGGCATAATAAAGTCTCTTTCCTCCAGATAGAGAGACAAGTTCTCCAGGACACAACCTGCCTGGCAGGTCAGAATACCTGAAAATAATAACGGGGAGAATGACTCACATGTGCTCTAAGAAATCGGTTGAAATACAAACAAGTGCATTTTGGATTAAGGCGAGCATTTATTGGACTCACCAGAGATGCTATCAAAAGTAAGGATGTTGTTCATAAGAGCAGTGGAGAGGACAATCTCATCATAGACTGGAACGCTGCCCCCAACCAGCCCGGTGTTGCCTCCTTGAGGGTTGACTGCCAAGTTACGACTGTTACAATAACTATAGTGGGGACAAACATTTTTAAAAGGGACAGCTCAGGTTTTTTTTTGAAGTGTGGTTGTAGTAAATATTGACACATTATCACTTGCGCTCACTGATAAGATGACTGTCAGGTACACATGGGAAAACAGATTTTAGCCACTTAACAAAAGGTTAATGTCATTAAGAAATTATCGCAGCTTGAGTCTATGATATCTGTACACTATGATCTCCATTTTATCTCACTATTATACAGCCTTTTGCTGCTGGAAGCTTGTTTGTTAGTTGCTTACTCTCCCACACCAAAGCCCATAGAGAAAATCTGCATTTTTAGAATGTTCGGACACAGGAGCTGCAGCTCTACCGCTGTCATGTTTGGCAAGTTTCTGTCACTTAAGTAAATCCAAACAAAGGATTTCAAGCACCAAAGTCACAAGGTAACATATTTGACTCACTGATGAAGACAGCATTGGATTAACAACTCCTGTGCGCCATGATGTAAAATCGCTGATTTACTCTATGCACTTTGGTGTAGGGAGAGTTATAGGCAAAAGTTACCCAACAGTAAGAACAAGCAGTACACATATTCTTAAGATATTGTAGACTTAAGCAGGCATAAATTCATGAGGTGAGCCCTTTGCTAAGCGGTTAAAAGTGGTTAAAATACATTTTCCCAAATGTATTCCCCCTGCTGGCAGCCATGGAAACAGTGATGAGCTCTGCAAGTCAGAGTTGATGATGTATCACAAAAACAAACTTCAAAAACCCAGAACTATCCCTTTAAGCCATGACTTTATTTTCATATAGCTTTTGTCCCACCATTTGTTCTTTACCTGAGAATTTGAGAAACTTCTTCTGTTGTCTGAGGTCGCAACAACACTTCACTGGAGCCTGCAGAAGAAATATGAGCCATGTCAGTTCCTTCATAGACTAAAAAATAACCGTGTGTGGAATGAGACTGAATTCAATTCTAGCCATCACCTCTCACTGTTTTGAGCCAGTCCACATTACTTGACTCCAGCAGGTCTGGGTCAGTGATTGTCCTTCCCGGCAAGATCTTCCTAAATATGTCCAGATCTTGCTGAGTCACTCTGGAGAAAGGGAACCTCTTTGGAGCCGCAGAGGGAGACGGCTTTGCTCCATCTGCTCCAGCATGAACCTGACGACTGGAGACTAAGGACTGTCCTGAACGGTGGGTGAGAACAGGACTGTAGAGGTCCAGAGACGAAGGTCTGGTTCTGGCTGTCAATGTATGTGGGCTCAGATATTGGAGCGCTGTCCTCAGTCCTGACATTTTTTGGAAAATCCGCGCCATAATTCAAGATATCGTACGTGGAGGCGCCAAAACAGGCTGCAGAGGAGAAGTGACAAGAAGAACTGGTTTGTTATCTCTCAGTTCAGTAATGCTATATTGCAATTACTCGTTTAATGTCCTTCCCTTCCCTCAACTCTATAGCTGACACTTAGTCTTACCTTTGCAAAGAGGTTATGTTTGCTGTGCCTGCCTATTAGCAGGATTACTTAAAAATTACTGAACCAAATTTCTTGACGGTTTGACTAGAGGTGGGGCTTAACTCGTGGATGAACTCAATGAATTTTGGAGCAGATGGGTGTGGACACTGATTTTTTTTCCCCCGTCAAGTGTAAGCCAAGGCATGTGCTTCTAGTGTACTTTCCTGTTCAGCAAGTTGCCAGAAAATGTTGCTGCTGAATGGCACGTCATAAGGTACATTTGTTCATCTGTGTGTGACTGCAAATTTCAAATATCAGCTTATCATATGGCAGCATTTCAATGCATTTAGTATGGTCTATGGTCAGAATGGGGAAGGAAGGTGATTAAAATAAATTAAAGTTTCAATGTGGCGTGGATGTTGGTCACAGTATTTCAGAAATTGCTCGCTGACTCAGAGTTTTAAACTCACACAATCTCAGAAAAACAGAAAACAGTCTGGAAAAGAGAAGTTCTCCAGTGAGCTGCAGGTCTCTGGAACCAAGCCTTGTTGACGACAGAGGTCAGTGGACAACAGCCAGAATTGTCACAAAACTAACTAAAATAACCACTCATTACAACCTAAGGTCAGAAGACCATCTCTGAGCATCTCTGAAAGAGCACACTGACTGCCACTCCTGCCTCATTTAAGATGTCCTGTGTACCTAATAAAGTGGCCTGTGAATGTACTAATAAGATTTGAGTGCAGATACTGCGAAAACAGACAGAAACTAAATGAGAGTGTCATAAAAATACACAGCAGCTTAATTCAGTAACAATGCAGAAATATAATTTTCTTAAATACCCATACAACAAAAGTTATATGTGTATATATATATATATATATATATATGTGTGTGTGTGTGTGTGTGTATATATATATTCAATTAATCAATTGAATATGAATATTATGAATATTAAAAATGTCTACCAGAATGGTAGTAGTCATAGATGTCTTGAGCACAACCTAGTCCGTCTTTGTCAGAACTTATGGAAATTTCAGTTTTTATTGCATCTCAAAGGGGATATTTATTTCGATTATAAAGTGCGAATGGGGGGTTTAACTTGAAATGTCTCAAAAATGTACAGTAAAAAAAAGTCTGATTTCCATGTGTGGTTCCATTTAGTTTTATTTTGAAAAGCGGATGTCGATATCCTTCGGAATCATGCCTCTGTGAGGAGGGCGTTAAAAATTCAGCGTCAGACATTTTGACCGCAGTGAAGAACCGGTTACAGTTAGCTTAGCTCCATTAGCACACAACTCTGTCTGACCATAGGGAGTTAGCGGTCAGTCTCCACTGTCACTTACCGTGCACGTTCACCGGACAGCCCGCATGTCCCTCTGTAAATGTGTCTTCTCTCGTGTCATAACTAACCGTGAAATCCGTCACAAAGTTCAAGAACGAGCGGTCACGTTGCTTCAAAAAGTGTCACATTTTTTACAACCTAGCACGACAGGAAGTGAGTGCTAACAACAACAGCAGCGGTGAAAGGTCGCGAAGAAGAAGATGGACCAATCAGAGGGCGTCTCCCTCAGATGACCCCGATGGGGCGTGAACATTGCAGTGGACAGCCAATGAGGACTGTGGTAAATTTAAACAGTTCATCAATTCATCAACAGAGATAATCTGTCCACCAGTCGACACTGATATAAGAACTAGTGAGTTAGTGCTTACCAAATTTATTAGACCAACTGTCATTAAAAAGAGAAAATTTAAATATTTTAGAAACATTGTTTAAATCTAAAAATGCTATTGTTATTTATTTGGCAAATAAACTGAATTCACTTTTTTATACCCAAATTTGAGCCAGCTCACTGGGTTTCTCTGAAAGTCAAAAATTAACAAGCATAACATTCAACCATTAAAACAAATTGTCCTGTTCAGGAATACAAGTAAATTAAAATTTGACATCTTAATCAAGAAATAATAATGTGCTTTATTATTTATGTAAAAGAGTAAATTTGAATATTTATGGATAACAATATTAATTATATTTTAGCATTAAAAATGTCATTTTGGGTAAAGAGCTTATACATACTGGTGTATTAATTATTACAGAAACATGGCATAACCCTTACATTGGGTAGTTTGTTGTCATCATTCTCACTTAATACAATGTTGTTCTTTAATCTTTTGACTATTTACTGTATATCTTTGTTTTTACCAGGTTTGTTTTCTTATTGTATTGATTAGAGAACACTGTTGACTTTGTCTACAATAATGCTGAGTTTACATATTTTTTTTGAAAGTGTGGCCAAGATATTGGCTTTAAATATAAATTAACAGATATGTGAGTGTGTGTGACACATAATTATTATTACTGGCATTTACAAAGCACAATTGTCGATATCATAATTTACATGTAAATCAAGGCAAATGATCCACCGTGGCAACCACTTAAGGGAAAAACAAGAAGATAATTTTCCTGTAAATTACAGTTGAGTCTGGTTATCTTTGTTTCTCCTCATTTCAGCTATAGGTATAATGAATATTGCATTTACAAATGTACTATAGAAACAAATGCAAGTTCAACAAAGCAGCTTGTATATTTTACAAAATAAATAACAAAAGGAATTTATTTGAAAGTCAGACAAAATCTCTGATTTATTCTTCATGCATTCTGTAAAGAACATAGCATGCAACAAAGTCTTGTCATTTTTCTTAATTCTTCACTGTCTCAGCCCAAAGTAACAACAGTGCCATACATTTGAATACTCTTAATTAAAACTGGCTTTAATCATCTTACTTTTACTGCAGCTCACACTGTGAATTCCCTGAATATAATATTCACATTCACATAACAGTCATTTGTGTTTGGGAAAAAAAAAACAGAAAAGGATAAAAACTAGTGGAATTTTATGAACCCAGACCAGACCTGATAACCATTGCAGGCACTGGCAATACTTTCAAGATTCATTATTGAGAGGAACTGAGGACAACAACACTGACTGAATTCTCAATTCACCAAAATCTAAAGAATACTGAAGGACAGGTGTTGTAGCAGGATGCAGACATTTGGCTCACAGCTGCCATCTTTTCTGACACTGGGGAAGAAGAAACCTTCACCTGCTTTTCCTGTGAGCTGTGTGGGTATGTACAGCATGCAGTTACCTCATGCTCCCACATAAAGCGTGAACATTCAGAGGGCAAACAGAAATCAAAAGCAAATGCCCAATTAAATGTTTACATTTAATTCACAAAACAATTAAAATGTGTGATGGAATCTACAGTTTACTTTTTTCGGTTTAGCACCTTTTTACAAAAATTGTTTTTATCTTAAAGGGTAAAAGCTCAATTTAAGCTTTGAGAGCTTCAATGAATCCACTGTACTCCTCATGTCCTTGGGCTGGATCATGTCACCATAGTGGGTCAAACCACTTTTTTAAAGAGCATTTCTCATCTTGAAATAAAAGATGGGAGCTGCTCCACTGCCGCTTCTCACAAATGACTTGACTGGCACATCCAACAGGTCTCAGCAGTGGAGAATAGTTTTAGCCATGACCACAAAAAATCCAGATAATTGGCATTCAGCTCAGCAGTGTGAACCTTCATTGGCTCTGTGTGCGTGGTGCATTCTTTCAGTTCACTCATCTCAGCATCAGTCTCTTTCATTTGGGATAGGAATGGTCCATGAGCTGCTTGTTGTCGTACTCTGATATGAGCTTCTTAATGTGGGCAAGTTTGTTGTGAAGGTATTCACAGCGAATCTTGTCCTGGTTGTAGCTCGGATTGGACTAAAAGGAAACAAACGAATGAATGAATGAATGAATGAATGAATGAATGTCTCTAATTTATTTATGAAACTGTTACCTTTTTAATCTTGCGATACTCTTGAAGAACTTGATTACGAATTGTCTGAAAGTGAGAAATACAGAGAATGTAATCCTTCATGTATATCATATATAGATATTTTCCTGAACTCAACCTTGTAAATCTAACAATTCATGAATAGTGAATCTTGAACACTCATTTTTTAAAAAGTACATTCTAACTGTTTGTTTGGTGGTCATGTTTAATGGCAGTTTGCATCTGTAGCATTGCATCAATGCATTTTCTGGATTTAATCATCCATTAGATTTTCCTTTTCCTTGTTTTCAGGGGGGTAGGGCAACCATTTGAAAACATAATAAAATAGGTAACCAATAGCCACATGTTAACTGATTGAATACAATATCATTACCTTGTATTTATGTGATTCTTGGTGAAGCTGTTTGAGCTGTGAGTCCAAATCCATGAACTGCCGTGTGACGCCATCGATGCGAGCGTGTAAGTCTCTGTACTCGCTGTACTCCTTGGTAAAGTCCTGTTTGTAGCGCAGCCTCTGTTCATGACTGCAAATGACTGTGTACTTCCTGTGCCGAGGCAGTAAGATAAGACAGCTGTGAGATCGTACATTTACAGAATGCAGCATTAGAAAATTGAGAGTAAAGAAAAGATTGAATTTTGGTTAAAAAAAAGATCAACAAGTTGAACGTTGAGAGCATAAACCAAGACTGCTCACTTTCCTACATTATGTTACCAAACAGAAACATAGACCAGTATGAGATACTGTTACACAAGTCTTTACAAACACGGACATTTTCAAGGTATTGACAAACATTTTGAAAGCTCCTATATCTTGTAAGATTAATAACTATTAATCTTGTATCCATCTCAACATCAAAATCATTTTTTTCTGAGTTATGTTGCTCACAAAAAGTCAAACTGGCAAATGCTTGGAAAAACAAAATTTTCTTGGTGGAGATGTCATAACAAAAATGCACAACATTAATAACGTGACACTTTTCTACTGAAAGTCATCGTCTGTAAAGATGAACATTAAAAAAGGCTTGACTTTATTGCTGGTCACAAAATCTCCCAGTCTGCTTCATCCTGACCATCACTGGACACATACTACATGTAAATCAACACAACTGGTTTGGTGACAGCAGAGCCGAGGAAAGGCAAAGAATGAACAGAGCTGTGAGAACTGTGGGAAAGATAATTGGTGCAATACTGCCATCTCTGTTGAACACTGACAACCAATGCTTTCTCACTCCACAGAGATCTCTGGGTGCCATGAGTGAAATGGTACAAGACCATTCGGGGCTTATTAACAGCTTTTAAATTACATTTAAATGGCTAACTAATGGCATTTTAACTGGTAAAAATATTGAATTTTACAATTACTTTTACGATTTTGTTTTGCACTCTCTTGTTTAGTCTGTTGTGTTTACACCAAACTATTTGTTTGTACTGTATGGAAGACAATAAAGTAAATCAGAAACTGAATTAGGAATAGAAGAATTAGTGCTATTCAGCAATGTAAGCTCCACCCAGTAACTTCCCTAGAACCTTCAGAAACTACTACAGCCCGGGCTGGGACTGTTTGTGATAATGTTAATTTATTTTACTGGTATCTCCAGTGGAATTGTGGGAAGGAGAACTGAGTTCAAATGGAGGTAGAGCCCACCCAACTACTCCAATTATGCAAAATAATAAATTTAAGGACTTAACGTTTCAGATTTTGTGATCTACCAGCCTTAAATTTTCAGAAGTAAAGGTGATGTTGGTATGATTCCTCTATCAGTCAAGGAAATGAGTTCCTGAAAAAAAGTTCCAGTTCTCTGAGGAAAGTTCCTCTGGAATTACCACTAATACTTACGATAAATAATCCGCTGCGGCACTGTCCTCTTGAAGCACATCAGACTCAAACAACATTTCACTTGGCTCTGAAAGTAAGACAGAAGAATGTCAAATAAATACAAAAACACAAAAAGGCACACAGATCCTGGAGATCACATACAAAAACATTTGTCAGTTTTACCTGAACTGTGATCTTTTCTCCTTTCTTTACCATCTTTCCATCTATCCTTCTCCTACAAAACAAGAAAAAACATCCACTTACCCAAGATTTTAACAATTTCTGGAAAAATGACAAACCTTGAGGCTGTTGCACTTACCTTGCTTTTGTGTTTGTGTTTGCTCTTCTTCCTTTTAGTCGCGTGTTTGCTCAGATCAGGCACAGTGGGGGATGGAGGGCCGTTGCAGTTGGGCTGAAGGTGGTCATCTGGGCGTGAAGGCTCCTCCTGAGCACAGGGAGTCGACTCCAGCCTTTTAGCCACCTCATCGTCCCGCTGACAGGCAGCCGAAAGCGAGTCAAAAAGCTTTCGAGGGTCAAGCGAGTTTCTTGGCCCATCATCCACTTTCTCCTCTGCAGCATCTTTATGAGACACTGGCTCTGATGGCCTCGGCCTTGACTTGTCACTTTTGCTGGACAAGTGGGATATCCTGGGCTTCTTACTGGCCAGAGGGTCAGTATATTTCTCTGGCAGGGAATGTTTTGGACGGTGTGCCGGGGAGGAGTTGGGGGTGTCTCTCAGAGGGCTGACCTGGGCCTCAGGGGCAGTGAGGAGGTTCTGCTGTGGCTGAAACAGTCTCCTGCACAGAGCAAACAAAGGAAGAAAGCCTTATATAAAGCTACACGCTGACAGCCTGAATAGCTCGTCTTTGTGGAAAATTAAACAGCATGGTAATGCTGAATGAGTGGATTAGTAAGTGTAGTAAATCAGATTGACAATTGCCTGGAGGCATTTTTTTTAAATAATTGGCATCAATTATTATTTGATTAATTAGCCATAATAACTTATTTACAGTATGTAAGTTTACACATTATTGTTCTCAAAAACATAATACCTGTTGTTCAGTGCACTAAAACCTTTTTTAATCCAAAATATTCAAGTTTGATTTCTGTGTTCCAGGTATTTAATATTTTATTTAGATTAAATGCTTTAGAAAAATGTTGTTGAAGAAATATTTAAACTAAACAATTTTGCTTATTCATATTTACTGTTTATGTCAATGTTTCATCAGAAGGTGGGAAAAAACCCATAAAACATGAAATCTATCGACACTCAGTTGTCCTGTTTTATAAGCAGTGGCCATAAACTAACCTTTATTGGGCCTCTACATTTGCCAAATACAACAAAGAATTTTACTCTACTCCCATGTGCTTTTTTTATATCCACAAACAATGACATCATCAGAAAGGCCAATTTTAGCTCTCTGAACATTCTGCTACATGTCCAAACATCTTCATAATTTCTTGGTGCTTTTTTGTGTCCTTCATGCCAGTGTGTGCCTGTAACCATAAGCACAGGCTGATTCATTTAGAAAGCATAATTAACCTCACTGTATCTAGTGCATTTCCATAGCATGAGCATCTGAGTCTGAGTCACCTGACAAGAATTCTTTTGAGAAGCTGCTGGTCTCCTGAGGTGTAGCCTGGCCAGTCCTTCTGCAGCTCCTTATACAAACTATCCTTCAAAACAAAAGTGTTGTCTCTGCTGTTGAACTGGCCGACCTGCAAGTAGATACATACAACAATTTAACGCAAGTAAAAAAAGAGATGGTGTCTAAAAATCATGCGTAATTAGTGATGGAAAGCACTGTAACTACAGCACTGTAAAGTCAATTTATATTTAAATTTGAGGGAGTGAAAATAATCATGTATCCCATTAAACTGCTGAACAACTGGGTCTTTAAAGCAGCAGAATTTACTTCTGCAAGTTTTTGTAGACACTTCTTTATGTTTTCAGTCATACTCCAACCTGTCTGCAGTTGTCTTGCTTTACTAACATAATGTTGCTGTTGCCTCACTATACCACTATACTGAGAAACACACAGAATTGTGTGGAGCTGACAGACTTAAACAATGTCTTGAATTGTAAGGAAATTTAGTTATATTTAAGTTACACACTAGAGTTTTTTTTTTTTTACAGCCCATGTTTCTCTGTTATGCTCATAATCTTTTTTAGTACATTTTCAATGAAACCTGTTTTTAAAATCAAACAAATAATAATTACCTCCATCACTACAGAGTCCAGTATGTCTTTATCTTCTGCTGAAAGTCCATCTTTCTGCAGCCTCAGGATCATCTCCGGTCGCTTGTACGGCCTCAGAGCCAGCAGGTGACTTAATCTCTCCCTGAGCGGCCTCTCTTGAACATTAACCACGCTCCTCCTGTTCAATTCAGACGCACCCTTCTTCAGTTTGGACACACTAACCCCTCTCCTCATATTGCTGATGAGGGACTGGGGTGACTTATGTCTAGGCTTGGACAGGCTGGCCAACGCAGGGGCCGGAGCTCGCACCGTAACCTTCTTGCCTGAGAGGAAGCAGGAAATCACAGGTCAAGAACCGCCATTTCCAAATAAAGCAAGAATATCTTCAAAAGAAATGTTAGTTTACAGGGGCCTGACTGAGGTTTCTGCCATCAAAGGTGACCTTGTCCTGCGTTTGTTTTTCTAGTAAGAGAAAATTGCATACGCCCCTTGGAAAGAAAAAGGAAGCACACTTTGCAGGTCATCGTATTTATCCTGTGACACAGTCGTGGATGAAAGAGGAAAGACCTCAGTTTACCTCTACAGAAAACCCACATTCAGGCTACAAAGATGCACATGTCTGAATGAGCAAACACTGCTATCTATTTTAGGAAAAAAACACACTGTTGCACAAGCCTGTAGTTCTGCTTTTTCGTTGTTTCCTCTGAACTGACAAAATCCTTAAGCATCAGTGCATGTCTATGTGCATGTGTGCTGAAACACGATGACGGTGGTTAAACAAATCTGTTTAGAAGGAAGTGGTTTGTTGGTTAGAAAGAGAAAAAACTTAATAACTGGTTTAATGGTGCCTATGTAAACTTGATGAGAGTATGTTGTGCAGAACACATTCAAGCATGTTTGTACAAAACCAGTGTGTGTCAAATAATAATGTAGTCTATGTAACCATGTATGTAAATGAGCAGGTGTGTGCTGAATAGAAAGCTTACTCCACAGAAAAGAGACAAGAGAATGAAAAAACAAAAAACCTGCGGAAGAAAAGACTGAAGACCATGTCACTGGTTACCAGACACGTTGCTATGGTAACCAATGCAATATGGCAGATTGTGCACAGTACAAACTTGTCTTCGGGCCAGTCTTATTCCTTAGCTGAAGTTAAATGTTGTATAACTAAGCCATCTCTGTGCACAGGCAGCACATGCCTACCCTGGTAGCGTCCTCCATGCTTGATGACAATGGCCCCCTGACTGCGCATCTCCTCCTCAGCCTGGGCCATGCTCTGACGAGCCTTATCGTACGAGTCATCTGTAGCGTTGACCGTCATCTTCTTCTGAATCACCCCGAGACACGACAGCTCCTCAGCAGCACTGGAAGGAGGAGGAGGAGGAGGGGGGGGGAGGAGGAAGAGGCAAAAACAGAATTATCTATTTCAAATAACACACAGGCTTACATTAGTTTTAGAATGCTTACACCAGCTGAAATACACTAAACACACACTACTATAATCAACTAGGAAAAGGCAATTTTGAAGAAATTGCAGTGGAATTGCTGTCTAATGCCCAAACTGAAGCCACTCAAAGTTGCTGGCTTGAAGCAATTGAATTTGTACAAATAGATTGAAATGTACAAGAAAATTTCAATGTATGAGAAATTTTTAACTTTCCATGCATCAGCCAATCCAATCACATTATGTATATAATCCATCACAGGCGCTGGCCAATCAAATAGCATGTCACGTTCAGCTCAAACACTACACAACCAAGGTTGTCCAACAAAGTTCACACAACAATGGCAATTATCACATCACTTCTCTCTTAATTTTGGCCACCTCCAGCACCAAGCATCAGACCCGCCCACCACCAAGCATAAAAGTAACAAGTAGATGTGAGTTCAGTGTAGCAGTGTTATTTAGCGGGATGATACTAACGATATTTTACATATGAGAGTGTTATGCACATATGTTTTCTCTGGCATTTAAAGAGAGACGTAACCAGCAGGGTGACTTTCACACAGCAGGGGAGAGGGGAGTGGAAATGGTGCTAAAAACACTGAATCTCATTCAGATGACTGTTTAATCTTACTCATAGGATACAAAGTAAACATATAATCATGTAATCGCTGCAGACAAAACATGCTCGCAGGCTTCATGAGTGGGTTTTGAATTCTACAAATGTCTACATGTACGATAAACTGCGTTATTCATCCTGTAAATCAAGACTGCTTTATTTGTTGCTTGTTAAATTAATTTAGCATATTTTTATCTGCAGAATTGGATGCACACCTTGTATCTTAATACTACATCTTTAATCTGACCACTAAAAGACAGTTTATACATATTTATATTTATCATATTGTAACTATATATAATTATTCAATTTATTTTGGGGTTTTTTACCCAGCGTTGAGCTGTTGTACGCAGTCAAAGCTTCCATGAGGATTGTTACGAGCAACGTTCGTCAGGTCAAAGGTGAAGATCCTCACTTCATCTCGACTGTCTGAGAAAGGAACAGTGATTCTCTGCAAGACAAAACAAATAAAAGAAAAAGAGAGCATGAGATTTAACTACTTTGAAATGTGTCAAATGTGTTAGATGAAATTAATCAATTATTGTGTGTGTGTCAACAGGTGGACCAGCTCTGCTCACCCCTTGGTTTCCATTGAAAGAGATAGAAGGATAAGAAGACCAGCCCTGGAGAAACAGATAATTGAATATGAGTGCGTCTCAAAGCATGAACACACACTCACAAACACATGATAAGACAGTAACAAAAGAGAGTGGCTTGTAATTTGAACTGTTTGTACTTGTATTTGTACTGTTCTGTCTTCTATCATTGTGGTTTGTACCTCTGTTTACACAATCTTTACAATCTATTACTTAGATTTGCGGTTCTTTCTGTTCACTGTTACTAATATTGTTCAATTCCACTTGTTTATACATTTTTATATTTTTATATTGTATTTTATTTTTATTTTGCTATCTAATATGTATTTTTATCTCATCGTGTTGTTATTGTATCTGTGTGTAATGCTGCTGCTACACTGTAATTTCCCAGTTTGGTATTAATTAAGTACATCTATCTATCCATCTATCCATCTATCTATCTATCTATCTATCTATCTATCTATCTATCTATCTATCTATCTATCTATCTATCTATCTCAGTAGTTTCCAACCTGAAATTTTGCTCAGTCCACAGATCATGGCTAAAACTTTAAAAACTGTGTGTTACTTAAGACTAAATTAAAAACATGAACATGTTCAAATCTACTGATGGCACATAGTGATCCTTGCACCATTGGTTTTTAGGGTTGGTTTACTCGATTTGTGTCACATGATATCCTCAAAAAGCTCATCTGATACTATAGTTTAGGTTATAAAGGTGAATCAAAGAACAGATACCAGTGCAATATTTGAACTTTAAAGGGGAACTCCATCAGTTTTATGCAATCAATGACACTGTTTGTTCACAGGTATTTTGGAAGAATTAAACTCATAATTTACAGCTTATCTGCCTGAAGTGACAACAAATTTAAATGTAAAGATTGTTGGTAGAAAGATGTAAAGCAGTGATATAACTAGACCTCTGCAGCCCACCAGTCATCTCTACTTAAATGAACCACTGATAATCTATGCATTGTGGGTGTAACAATTTTGGACAGCAGTACTTAAAAATGTGTGGAGTTCACTTCTTTCACACAAAGAAAAATAAATACTGCAAAATGTCCACTTCTCTTAATAACCTAAGTATAAGCAGAAATACAGAAGTGCATTGGTTTGTTAGACCCCTTATGGTGATAAACACTTAAAATGAGCCACAGATATATCTCAGTATAAACCAAGGCTGTTTTAAGATGCCTGTGCTTTTCACAGTATAGAGAAAATACATTATAAAAACTGTAAAATATAGGAAAATATATTCACTAAAAATACAGTATTTCAGTTGTTTATTATCTGTATTACATACGTAAAAATGAAATTTAATGCCTTTAATTTTAGGTGATAGTTTTTGGTGCAATTCTTTGGCTTTTTAATGCTAAATACAGTGTGTTTTGAAGTGAAATTACCTTTAAATATGGTAAAATTCTGCTCCAGCACAAATATTCAGGGCAAAAAAGCACTGTTTTCTTTAAAATTGTTATGCCAAATACATGTATTTTTAATCAATATGTAATTTTGTATTACAAAAATCCTTTAAAAGCCTTTAAAAATCAGGAAAGACATCAGTGATGCCCTAGCACAATATTTAATAGAACTAGTGACATCTACAAGCGGTGGACTCCTGCACTCAATCCTCCCTTTCCCAAGCAAATCAGGAAACTACGGTGGCCTTAACATGCAACAGAGATGTCGTACTTAGTTTTCATATGAAGCGTCTCACACTTGCGACTCTCTGGTTTACACTTATAATAATAATAATAATAATAATAATAATAATAATAATAATAATAATAATTACCTACTACCTACGGGTAGTAAATTAAATATTTCCTGGTGAATCCTGCTAAACATTACACTCGGGACCTTTAAAGTCAAACTTACATGTGGGTTTATATTAACACACAGATATGTTTTATTTAATTCACTGTTTTGTAAATGAACAGAGCTACTCCACAAAATGTCCTCCTATTTCCTGATAAATGCATGACTACACACAGCCCTGGCGTGCCCAGTCACTTGTGCATGACATGTCCTTTAAATAAATTCAATCTGATGTCCAAAGGAGGCTTCAGCGAGGGTCTTTGCAACCCGCTGCTCATGAACAACAGAATACGGTTGAACGCACTCGGTGAAATAACAGTCCTGTCATCTCTTGGTGGAAAATTGCAGAGTTGACAGCAGGACAAAGTGACACGTTTGCAGCACGGACGGAAAGTATGCAATGACTATGAGAATCTAATTGACCTTTTCCATGGAGAGGATTTGTGAGTCCACCTGTTGATGAGTTCAGAGCGTGATGTGACTGCCACCGCAGAGTTTGGCCCAGCAGCTACGTATGGAGGTGTGTGGCTTTTTCTTTCTTCTTCCGCATCATCAGGCTGAGTTGGTTATGAATAGCCACACTTAAAGCTAAATAAAGAAACTAAGTATGTGCACAGCAACACTACCGTGTACGAGTTAAGACTCAGCTTTCAGTTTTGCGTCAGGTGTTTTCCCCTCCTTCCTGTCTCTTTCTTTACAAAGACATTAAACTAATTCAGGAGGATGTACGCACAGAGCAGTGTGGTTTTCAGCTTTTTATCAGAAAAGATGTGACACTGCATTGCTCTTCTGAGGAGTTTCCTATCCGAGTTATTTGGAAAGAGTGAACTGGGGAAGTGCATATAATGTACATGACTGCTGGCACTTTTCTCATTAACTGGATCAAAAAATGTTGACATTGTGCAATCAGTCTTAATGTTGAGTATGGGGTAGGGGTGTACAATAAATAATTTTTAAATAAAGAGTGCAATGTGTAACAATGCAATTAACAAATTCTAAAGGCTATAATGTATTTAATATTTTTATGTTATATTTTATATAATTTTTAAATAATATCTAAATATTGTAAATATTTCATATCTTTAAACCCTCATCCTTACATTAGAAGGCAGTGGATAATATTTTGATGGTGTCATGTGGTTGGGGTCCTCTTACATTTTAAAATTATAACAGTGAATAATGAATTCAAGCTTAACTTTAAATGATTATATCACAAATCACAACTGCAATCCATATTTTCCACAAATCTTTCAGCTCTAGTCTGCACTGGAGGGGATGTTAATGTGCATTGCAATATAAAGCACAATGGGTTAATTGTGTTGAACTTTCATCATCGGTGTAATAGTGAAAATGGTGAAATTAAAAAAGCTGTGGAGCTTACAAACAATCAGTCCTTAGCCATATTCCAACATTAACTCCAGATTATGTGCAGAGACTTGGGTCCAGACATTCTCCAGAGTGTTCCATTTGCATAGAGCGTAATATTACAGTGGGTTTACTGACAAAAATGTAAAATACTACCCATTAGAATATTTGTAATATAAAAATTCTTTTATCCATGGACTTATATTAAGCCATTTAAATGTACAACAATCTGGCAGTGCTGTGTTTCTACAGCAGCCTGAATGGACAAACCAGCCACAATATGCATTTTGCGTTTTGAAGCGGAAGCTCTATGGAGAAGAGAGACATCCTTTCTGGTATGCAAAGGCCACCATAGGAGTCCTCTGTTTCTTGCAATCTGCAGTCTCACCATTAGATGTCACTACTTCTTACACCATAAACCTTGATAACATTACAGTTTTTCACCAAAAAATATGCAATCAATTTTGTTTCTTACCAAAATATAAGGTACGGCAATTTCAGTAACTCAATTTACTCCGGATTATTGTGATAATAATATGATAAATAGCACATTTTTTAGTCAGCATACTCATAAGGCTGGATGATGTGTCTAAAAACAATCACGTTGAAAGGAGGTTTCGAATCGGTCAAAGGGATTCTAAATAAACCAGGTAATTGTGGTTTTACACTTCGTAAAAGCTAAACAAAAACCAAAAGCATTTCTCAAAATTCTGACTCAAAAGACAACAGAATGTATGAGTGTGTTTGTATATGTGCATACATGTGATATGAATATAAAATAAATCTTTGTTGTCTTTGCAATGAAGGAAACTTGATTGTCTTGTCTTCCATCACAGTGACCAGGAAATTTTCATATCTTCCCAAGTCCAGTCTGAGCATTTCCATCTGTCTCTACAAAAAAATGGCTGCAACTCAAAAAAGATAAGTACTCCATCATTCAAATGGAACCCTAAATAACCCTCCTCCACCTCCTCCCCCCTTCCCTCGTCTCCTTTCTTTCCTTCCTTCCTTGTCACAGATTGGCAGACATTACTCTTGTCTACAGCTGCCAATGGCTTAATCTTTTGTTATGTTTTGTTACAAGCATTATCATCATCATCATCATCACCACCACACAGGGAAGCGTTTCCGCATTGTATTATGCAACATACGTTTCCACTTCAAGGCTCAAAAAAAGGGGAGGCTTGTAGGAGACAACAACCCGACAACACACTGGTCAACTTCGGCCGAAAAACAAACCCGCGTTACTCACCTTTACAAGTCTTCTGTTAATATACAATTGTGGCTCCTCTTACAGAAGTATCACGACACGTTTGAACCAGTGGCCTGTTACCGGAGGATGAATTGGGGGGGGAAGCAGGACCTACCTTGCCGTTTTGAAAGGTGTCGATGGCTCTTGCCGCGCTGTCAGTGAGTTTGACGTGAAAAACGGAGACGTTTTCTCCGCGGCTCAGTTTCCCGCTGGACAGACCGTAACACTGGCTCTCCCTGAGCGCCGACATCCCGCCACCGAGAGGAGTTCACTCCGGAACAAACAACCACGACATGACCAAATAAACAAACAAAAAAAAAGGGGGGGAAAGAAGGAAGTGCTCGTCGGCCCCTCCGCCGCCGCCGCCGCTGCTGCTGCCGCTGCTGGTGTTGGTGCTCCACCGCCGCGCGCGCTATTCTGGAGTAGATCGCATTACGTCATGACGGCAGGACTGAGGACAGATTTGATTGGCCCGCAGACGTAAATAAATCACTACGTAATGCTGACGTAACCACTGCTGCTTTCACTGTCTCACTCCTCTCTCTCTTTATGTCATACAGATTATTTTTCCTTTTACGCACAGGGGTTTTCATTCACTCTTTTCGTTGAGGTTTCAGTGTATTTGTATAGGCTTATTCAGCTTCATTTAATCTTTATTTTTATGTGTGTTCTTGTACAATATGTGTGTCTTTGTGATGACCAAAAAAACTTATAAACCCACTGAGCTTCCTCGGTGGTAAATCTGAACATAGGATTTTAAACTCTGAACACACTGGAAATAAAAGAACAGGATAGCAGTTGATCATCAACTCCTGTGTGTCATGATATAAAATTGTTGATTTTCTCTATGGACTTTGGTGCTGGGAGTGAGTTTACAAAGCGACACAAACATCAGTTTCTACAATTTCCATAATTATAAATTAAATAATAATAATTAGTCACCTTATCTCTCGTTTCATCTTAATATAAGTTCACTATACCAGTGACCAGGAAGAGGAGGATGATAAGAGAGCAAATTATCTTATTGAGAATAAATATGCCTTCTGTGGAAAAAGTCTGTAGCTGATTTTGCTCAGCCTATTTTATGTGATAATGGTGTTACTATGAGAACTTAAAATTTTGGTATAAAAAGTTTGAGAACCACTGATATAAACCATAGGGAATGAGGGCATCATGTCTGATCCTCACAACTTTAAAGGGAACTTCTGAGGGTTAAGACTTGGGTTTAGGGTTAGGGTTAGGCATTAACTTGTGTGTGTGTAGAGACAAGATAAGGTATTGCCTTAACTGTTGCAGCATCAAATATGTAAAAATAATGAAGCAGTAAACATGCACAATACAAAATTTATATCTAAGAAGAATTGCACTTTGGCTTGACTGCACGTCTGCATCTCACAGAGTCTGTGTCTCTCTGCAAATCAAAAATCCTTCTAGTCACATTAATTTATTATTTCACAGAACAGCTGCTCTGAACTTCAGGACAAACACACTGCAACTTCTCTGTGAGTGAACGTGAACATTTGCACTTAAAAAAGTAAAACAGATTTCTTTTTTTTTACTGCATATCCAAGATTCAAGGTTTTTTTTTCTCACACCAATTATACAAGTACAAACATGTGAAAGGCTTGTGCTGGTCAGCTCTGTTACAAGATACAAGAAATAGAGACATATTAAAATACAAATAGACAATATTTCGAAAAATGACCATAAAAATACAAACATTTTCATATTGTGGTAAATTACTAATTTAATTTTTAGCTCCTACTGCTTTTTATTGTATATTGTCATGCTAATTTATATTTATTGTTGCTTCTGGACTTTATAAGTTGTTATTGAACTGTTATTTTTTTAATATTGAATGGGTTTTATCTGTTAAATAGTACAGATTTAGGAGACAGGTTACAAACAATAATTTTTGACAGAACATTACTTTAACAGAGTGCAAAGGTATCTTGAAATTTAAAGTGCAGGTGTTGGGGTCACAGTAAAAATTAAAAACACAGACACTGTTTCATGGTTTCTCATTGCCTGTCCAAAAAGATCCATGCGAAATGCTCCGTGTGAAATCAGGTCCGACCTTTTCAGTTTAGCCTGGAGAGTGTTCCATGCAACAGGAGCGGCAAAGAAGAACGCACTTTCCCCTAATTCTGTTCTAACACGGGGAACAGATAGATGAAGAACTGCACATTGACAAAGTGCACAGTGGTTTTTAGTTCTTTGAAGAAAAGTATGAAAATGTGAAAGAAATAAGCTAAGAAGAGCCTTACAGATTAATATCAGCCAGTGACTATATCTGCATACAATCAGAGAAGGCCATTCAGATTTAAAGTAAAGTTCAAAAGGATGAGTGTGTCGACATCAACTGGTGACAAAAGTAAGGGTGTTCAAAGACTATAAACATTTGAAATTTAATTTCATTGTGCACTACCCCTGCAGAGAATAAACAATAAATAAATTAATTTTAAAAAAAAATCACTCTATTATGAGTCAATAGTATCGATGACCTCCAAAATCAATGCATATTGTAGGTCAGTCAGTTTTTGTGACATTTCAATGTTCACTCAGCTCGTGCTGTGAGGAAAATAAAATTAAAATATCGAGCCTTTCAAAACATGACATGCCAGTAGATTTTTAAAACCAATCTTAAAAAAAAAAAAAATGTATGCAACATGTGTGTATTATGTAACTGTCTCTCTCTGCCACAGTGTGAACACAGACAGTGGTCACACAGCAGGAGATGCCTGTTCAAAGCTGACCCATTTCAAATGGCCTCCGGTTCTTTGTAGTGCAGTTTCTGCGTCTGGTGACATTTTGGACGCAGGACACTCTAAACGCTGACTGTGGGCCCAGCAGCCTACGCTCAGCTCAGCAGGTATGGAGAGGACAGATGAGGACAGCAGTGACACACACACACAGATGGAGGTTAGTGTCCTTGCAGGTCAGCAGCATGAGGACGCTTCACCCAAATGCAGAGGTAAACCTGTGACAGAGACCTGAAAAGAGCTATGGAATAAAGACACTTTTGTTCCAACGCAGCAGAATCTCTCTCTACGTGGTGAATGAGGTCAAGGTGGGTTAAGTTTTTGTCATGTTTTCTCAACGTGCAGTATCTCATCCTCATTTCCAGAGGACAGCGTGCACTTTATCTCAAACTATCATTAAACTGAATCTACACAATAAATAATGTTTTGGTCTAGTTCTGTTAAATACATTTCTGTTAAGATAAATACTTTATCCTTTATTATCATATGGTGTATTTTTGTTTGCAAATCATATGATTATATACAACACTTAAAGGTCCAGTGTGTAAAATTTAGTTGAAATCATTTTAATTCAGTATTTTATATAAAATAGAAATACTTTATTTTATTTTTTTATAAGTGTACAATCACCAGATTGTATGAATTATTGTTTTTCATTACGCTAGAATAAGCCAGGAGCTGCACCAGCCTCTCGGAGGCCCCCATTTTGGACCACCGCGTTTTTACAGTAGCCCACAGTACAATAGCCAGTGATTCTCAAACTTTTCATACCAAGTAGCACCTGAGAAAATATTGAGCTCTCGAAGTAGCACCATTATAACCAACATTACATTCATTTACATTAATTTTAATAAATTACTTTACATTAAAACCCAGTGGTGTAAATTGACTGAGCAGGAGGCAGATTTATTCCCAATAAGATAATTTGCTCTATCATCATCCTCCTCTTGCTCACATATACTTCAGACACTGGTATACAGATATTAGATTAAGATGGAGCAAGAGATAAGGTGACTAATTATTAATTATTTGTTGCATTTTCTACACACTCCAGTCAAAATTTCTCCACTCTAATCACATACCCTGGTATGTGATTAGAGTTAAAAATGTATTTCTGTTACTTACAGTTAAAAATGTATTTCTGATTTTGCTCCAAGTCCCACCAGAGGAAGCTCACGTACCACTAGTGGTGCACATACCACAGTTTGAGAACCATGGCTTTACAGGGAAGGGTGAGGTGACGGGCACTCAGCTGTAACATGCAACTTCACCAATGAATGCTGCTAAAATTTTCACACTGTGCCTTTAATAGGATAGCATCAAGTTTATCCTTGGCCTTTAGAATGTTTAGCTGATAACAGATATATATTTTAAAAAAACATGGTCAAATTTGTTTTTCTTTTGAGAAAATATTCTTAAAGAAGAGGAAGCTGTGGAAACCAGTTGTCGCTCTGTCTTTCCAGGTGATGAAGGACCCCCTGTTCGACTGCAGCCCCCTCATCAATGCAGCAGCCTCGGGTAAGCTCCGCCTGGTTCGCCTGCTGGTAGAAGGCGGGGCTCAGGTCAACGGGCGCAACCCTAAAGGAGAGACAGCGCTGCTGGCTGCCTGTAAGGCCCTGACAGGGGAGCCAACTGGGCCCAACACAGTGAAACTCCTCAGATACCTGCTCCACAACAAGGTCGTCCTGCAGTCACTCAACAAAACATATTGATTTAGGTGTATTTTTTAATTTTAATGCATAATAAATCCGTACCCGCAGTGAGTATATTTTTTAATGCATAGTAAACAGGTTGCTAATACTTCCCACTGTGCCTGTGTCCTTCGATCACCTTCTAAAGTGTTATCTAATATTTTGGTACTGTAGAAAACAACACTGTTCTCTAAGGCAGGATAATTCGCGTTTATATGGAGGAAAGATGTTGCATAAAGTGTCTTCGTACTCAAGACGCGGAGTCCAAAAGCTGCAGTTCTAATTAAAAATTAAACGATAATTTGCTCTCCCATCATCCTCCTCTTCCTCACATATAATTCAGACACTTGTATAGGTAAAGTAGACTAAGATGGAGTGAGGGATAAGGTGACTCTAATTATTAATATTGAATTTATTATGATTTTGTTTGTTATTTCATTTCGTTTTCCACACACTTTGGTCATAAAATTTCTCAGCTCCACTCAGATCATATACCTGGAATATACAGTAGAACAGTATTAAGTACCAGCAGAGGAAGCTCACCACGGTTTAAGAACCAGGGACTTGATGAATCAGTCATCAGTCATGACATCAGCTATAAATATCAGATTTCCCGTTATGAAGCCTTAAGATTAAGAAGCCTTGGTACATGTTGACCTTTCACAAGCTAAAGTTCAGAGGCGTCACCTGCATCCAGGCACTGATTGGACGATACCAGCTGTCACTCACACTGGTGTCATCTATTTGTCTCTCAAAGCAACATAATTAACAAAATTAATATCATGTGCTACTGAAGTTGACCTGAAACTCTTCAGGTAAATGTTTACTGAAGTTATAAATCAAGTGATTTATAACATCTTCTATTCAAACAGAGTTCTTTTTGCAATCAGTCCTTGTGGCAATTCAGTATACTCTTACTTCCCCATTTACTTCAGCTGCAAACAGGCAGACATTTTCATTTTTCATTAAAGGTCTGTGTATATCTCTGAAACTTACTCATCTTTTCAGTCATAAGAAAATGTACTTTTTTTGCACTGGTCAGGCAAATCCAAACACACAGGACTGTGCCGGCCGCACAGCTTTAATGTACGCCTGCATGCAGCGAGCAGGAGTCCAGGTGGCGTCCACGCTGCTGTCCGCAGGAGCTGACCCCAGCATGGAGGATGACTCCGGAGCCTCAGCTCTGGTGTACGCCATCAATGCACAGCACCAACCCACGCTGGAGGTCAGTCTGTAACTCGTTAAGGACAAAACAGGTGGAAGTATAAAGTTAAAGAAAGACTGGGCAGAAAAACATGGTGAAAAAAACAAAAGTAGCTGTTATATTATGTTGTTTGATTCCCAAAGACCCACAGATGGGTCGCGGTAGATTTTTTTTAGGCCCTCAAACAAATTAGTAGATTTTTCCTCAAACTTTTAGTTAAGATTAATGTCTATTTGTTTTAAATAATATGCATAAAATGAGGTTCCAAATGTGTCTACTGATCATCAGATGGAAATGATTTGTTTACCAATTCAAAATGGTTTTGGGTTTTACAAATATTGCTGTAAAGTAGTCACCACATTATGCACAAATTTGCTCTTGTCATGATTTATATTATGATTTAGCCCATTATAATTTGGCATCTTTAAAAAGTGGGCCCTCGTGCAGAAAGTTTGGGAAACGCTGGTTTATAATTTAAAGACAGTGAAAGATATATCTTCTTTTACATTCAAGTACAACTACCACATTTTAAAATTAAGTTAGGCTCTTGTACTAAAACCCTTTTATTGAGTAGCGTTTAATGCTATAAATATAAAGGATTATTTTGGATTATTCTTTTATTGTTGTGGAAATATAGTTGATCATAAATTCTGGACAAACTTCACTAAACTGAAATTGGTAACACACAAATTAACCAGGTAAAAACAAAGTAAACAAGTTGTATGAACACAGTTTTATCAGTTGAAGTAATATTTTCTGTAACTAATAAAACTGCAACAATTCAAAACTGTAGTGGAGTCTATAAGATTTATCAAAATGTTTATCTAAAGCAAATGAGTTTTAGTGCCTTGCCATGTTTTTGTTTTGTCTCCCACCAAACACTGAGCTCCTTTTTATTGTACGTCAGGTGTTAATGGACGCCTGTCGAGCCAAGGGTTGTGACATCATCATCATTGCCACAGAAGTCGGTGTGAACGGAGGTCCAGTGACCAGACGTTACCTGAATGTGCCTCCGTCCCCTGACACCTCACCAGTGTCCTGCATGTCCCCGTCTGATATCGTCCTCAAGACAGGCTCAGCCAACTCACGTGAGGTGGAGAACATCTTCAACTTCAGAGGAGCCGGTGAGTCATGCTGTTTGTGCTCAGTGGCACTCTGAGGGAGAGACTTAATATTTGCATACATTTTAGTTTGGTCACACCGCATCCCTTTAACAATTTCAAACCAAAAGAGATGACATTGTCAAGGTTCATTTGGTTAAATACTTAAATAAATAAAGGAGGAACCTGTCATCTAGTGTTTACAGAGAACGGTCCTAAAAAGGAGAAAACATCCAGTGAGCAACATTCCCCACCAGACTGGTTTGAGATGTCAGACAGGCAATAATAACTCAAATATCCACTTGTTACAACCAAAACACTATACAGCAGGAGACTAGACCGGGTGCCATCCCTGCCACTTTATTAGATGTCATGTGTACCTAATAAAGTGGCTGGTGAGAAATAGTTTCTCCCTCTTGACGCTGAGATCAGTTACATCAGCACAAGTCTTAAATGTCTGCATGCAGAGTCAGAGCCACTCCTGTTGGTAGCACAGCAGTTTTTAACAAAGGCAAGTCTAGACAGACGAGAACTATTGCCTGTCGCCTGAAATAATTAGGTTACCACTTATGCCTAAGGACAGAGAATGAAAGTGTGTTGCCAGGGTGAGGCAGACTCAACTCTAAATGGTGCATTACAATAAAGGAAGCTACATTTTTAAAGGAGGAACTGACACCTCATTTGTATCTCAGAAACTAAAATGAATGGCCTTATAGAAAGTTTGCTTGGGTGTTGGAAAGAGGAAAGATGTGAGTGGAGGACCTGCTTACATTTGATTATAAAAGGTGAATATGTTTAGAATAGGACTTTCTTATACAGCTTTTTACAAACGGGAAGCCAGCGTTTGTTAAATGCTCTCTTTCCCACTGACTGTAAGGCCGAACATAGGATTTTAAACTGAGAAGTCAAAATATAACACATTGGAAATGAATGAAGGAGGCAGCAGTTGATCATCAACTCCTATGTGTCATGATATAAAATTATTGATTTTTTTCTATGGACTTTGGTGCTGGGAGTGAGTTTTCAAAGCGACACAAGCATCAGTTTCCATACGGAAATGGTTGTCTAATGGTGAGATAATAAGGAAAATATATCATGATATTATAAAACCAATGGTTCTCAAACTGTGGTACGAGCTTCCTCTGGTGGTACTTTCAAGGAAAATCAGAAATACTGTTCTACTATATATACCAGGGTATGTGAACGGAGTGAAGCTGCAGAAAGAACTCAGTTTGAATGGAAATATGTTCTTCAGCAGAACATTTTGTAACTTATGTTCCCAGTTTGAGGGAAAACACATAATTAGGTATGTACCACATGAGTGGACATCAGTGTTATTGATGGTCCAGTAAAAAAACATTGATTTTTAAAGTCAATCCGAGGAAGAGCAGCCAAGGACAGATTCCTCTTTTGAGACAAACTGACAACCATGCAACAAGCAGTTCCTCCAAACCTTTCATCCGTAAGAGGGATTCACTCTCACTAATGTCTTACTTTCTACCACTAGGCAAAAAGGAAAACAGCAGCAGCAGCAGCAGACATCCCTCCTGTGTGCTCAGGCAACTGACTCAGTCTCAGCCTCCATGTCCCAGACAGAGGATATTATCAGAACCATGGCTGGCCCTTCACAACCTGGCCAGTCTGAACAGAGTGTATGAGGAGGGCAGGAGGGGGAGGAGGCTGCAGGAGAAAGACAGAGAGGATCTAAGACTGAGTGAAAACGAGGGACAAGAGGATGAGGAGTCAAATTTCTATCAGTTAAGGATGGAGGAGAGGAGGGCCAGCACAGTTCACACTGGGGATAACAGAGGTGAAGGAGACCTTCTGAGAGTCTCACAGTCACTCCTGTCCCTCACAGAGGTGAGTTCATCTCAGGCCACCTTGAGCAGACTGGTCTCAAAGAAGTCTCTGATCCCAGGAGACACATCTCCTGGGGTCTCTGTGGAAAAGCTTCCTGCCTGCCCATCGCCTCAGTCCCACCTGCGCAGGAACACCCTCCCCTCTGTCATGGTGGCTCCGCCTCTGCTTCACCTCCCACCCATAGTCAACCAACCAGACTCTCAGCGGCAGGTACCAACCCAGGGTTCCCTCTCCAAAAGCAAGAGCATGGCCTTTCTGCCTCATCCACCCAGCTCCTCTACACCCAGCGCATCCACAAGAGCCTCACTGCTCCCTCCACTCCCCCTCTCCTCCTCCGTCTCATCCCTGCTCGCTCCTCCTCCTGCTTCCCGCTGCACCGAGAGGAGCAGGAGGTCACTACGTCGTCACTCAGTGCAGCTCGATCACAACAGAGGAGAAGGGGTCAACCACTTTGACTTTTAAAGGCAAAGATTTATTTCTGCTGGAAACTTGCTCCATTATAAAACTCTATAGGCATGAGAAAGTGTGAAAAGTAACTTTAAATGAGGACGTAGCAGGAGTAGGAGGATAGAGTGAGGTTTGAAAATACAAACCTTCATCAGGTTTACTGTGTTAACAAACCTCTTCCTTTGTAGCAGAAGCGGATGCATTAAACATAATAAAAATCAAATAAAAAAAATTATAGTGCTTTTTTCTCTTAATTCATTTGATGCATTAAAACTTAAAGTATTTGTTTTCTTAGCCCTGCATGATTATCGTTATATGAAATAAGCTGTTGCTCGCAAAAACTTTTAAACTCAATAATGTAACTTATTGAAAAAAACAAATAACGCAACTAAACTGATAAATCTAAGGCGGTATTTAAATATTTAAACTGAGCAACTCAGTTTAATTTAAGGTTAAATGGCTTCAGGTTTGGTTCAAACCTTTTCACTGTGAGCAATTATGGCCTAAATATGACGAGTCACGATCTCTACCCAGCTTTTGCAGCTCTATAATGTGTGAGCCATTAAAAAAAAAACATTTTACTCTACAGACACTCACTCATCTTTGACTGCTTTATCCTCATGGAGGGTCACTGGTGCCTAATCCCATTTGACATAGGGTAAAAGGTGGATTACACCCTGGACAGGTCGCCAGTCCAACGCAGGACCACGGGGACAAACAACCATCCACATTTTGTGGCCAATTAACCACAGAATGGTTTTGGATTATGGGAGAGAACATGCAAACTCCATGCAGAAAGGCCCTTGTTCTGATCAGGTCGCGAACCTTCTTCTTGCTGCAAGGACAAGAGTGCTAACCACTACACCAACCGTGTGGCCCCATTTTACTTTATGATAATTAAAAAAATTTTCACAGTGCAAATCAACTTTGGAAATACTGGATTTAACCATATTGTCTGGAATACAGAGAACTATTGGGATATGCTCCCAATATTACTAGGATAAAATATGTTCCCTTCCTGCAACATTGATCATTCCGTGAGAGCGACAGAAAAACAAAATTGGCAGAATAAAAAGCGGCTGTTCATGGCAAAAGGAGTGAAGTCATTTTATTTGTTTTTAATATGTATCTACAACAAGGGGGACACAGGCAAAAACGACTGACAACTTGATGAAAATTAAAACAAAACAAAAAAATTACATTAATTATCAATGCAGTTTTCCCACCTTTTTTCCAATAAGCAACTTTTTTTTTAATCTAAAGAAACTTTACAATATAAAGAAACATACGAAGAAGGAACCTCTTATTTTACTACACGAGACATTTAGGATCTGAAACTACCCTAACATGAGATACAAAGCAACTCCCCAAGGACAGACTGCCTCATATTCAATACTGCTTTGTCATCAAGAGGAAAAAAATGAGGAACTGAACAGAAAAATCTTTACTCCAGCCCCCAAAAATTCCTCTCTTAACCCGCCCTTCCCCTGAATGTTACAGTATTATACATCAGCACAATAGAAATACAGAAATGATCAACGTTGTGACAGCTTTACTTACAGGACAGAAAGATAGAGAGAGAGTTTGACTGCATTTTATACAACGGTATTTCAAAGTACAAGGGAGGAAACGCCTGTTCCTGACCCTCTATCTCCTCTTAGCAACAAATCTGTCCTTTTATTTCATTTTTTTCCCTCTCAACTCTCCAGAACAATTCTCCCATCCTGTTTTAAATAGATTAAAAAATGAAAAATCCTTCATAGTAAAGTCTGTTCTCTGGTCCCTGTTGTGTTGGATTGAGAGTCTGTGTCCTGTGTGCCCTGCTTCTGTTTTTAGCCATGTCCAGAGGGTAAAAAGCTGAGATGCAGCAAGTCGAAGGCAGAAAAAGAAGGGACATAGGTCTTATTACGAATAACTGACCTCATTGGATCTGCCCTTTTGCATCTGTTCTTCCAAATTTAAAATAAAAGCCTTTTAGTGGTTTTTCTTTGCCACCTCAAAGAGAACAGAAACAGAGAGCAGAGGATTTTGAACAATAAATGTTTAAAATATTGTTATTAATAACAATAACATTTAATTTGTTCTACTGTTAATTTATAAGTTTAAAAGAAATTGCAAAATGTTCCTTCCTCGTCCTCTTTGACCCCATGACGCTGCAGCTCTAAAAGCCCCACGTTCTGTCTGTGATGAGGTGAAATAGCATATTAATCTATAGCAGCTCCAGTTTTGCGTTTCTCGTCGTTCATATGATTTCTGAGTAAAAGACACACCATCTCTGAACAAATACACACAGTCGCCCCAAAATGACGCGTTTTTTCTGATCCGAGTTGTGATCTGAAATATCAAAACATGTCAATGATATCAAAATGCATTTTACAGTATTTACACAAAAACAATAATCAGAAGGATGGAGAGTTGTACAAAAGAAATCAGTTAGGGATGAAGTGAGGCTGGGTGTTATTTCTGCTGGCCTGCTGGAAAGGTGAGTGAAGGGAAAAGGTTGGAGGTGTTTTTTTTTTTCCTTGAGCGAAAAAAGGAGGGAGGGCCACTCATTACAGTCAACAAAGCAGCATCACGCTGCTTCCTGACCTGCTTTTCGCCAACATTTTTGAAAAACTCCCCCGGGGTCCGAGCTGTAGTGAGCTGCAAGTCCTTCCATCAGAAGCGACCAAAAAGAAGGAGCACGGCATGTTGAGAACAAAAAGTCTGACAGGTGTGTTTCTGAACATCACAGTGTGTTGAGGCAAAAACAACACAAAAACAAAAACAAAAAAGAAACAGCCCAAGTAACACAGACTACGAACACACTGGAGTGAGCCAAGTGGGCGGCATAAGTGGAAGCAGCACAAGTTGGGTCACAAAAAAAAAAAAAAAAAAAAAGATCAACACTTAAACTTAAGCACCTTTAGGACTCGGACGCAGAGAGCTGATGTCATCAGACGGAGATAAAGAGACGCTGCCAAGTGGATCTGCATATTTACACAGTTGCTACTAGTTCTGCAGTTAACAAAAGACCAGGAATAACACTTCCAAAAATAAAAATAAAAAGATGTAAAAGACAAATTAAAAGTACATAAATAAATAGAGCTGTGCATTACACAGCATGGAAAGCTACTAAAAACAGGAGCTGCTGCTTCTTCTGGTGTGGGTTATCCAACGGGTTAAAAATTTTCAAAATAAGTTCAAAATAAATTCTGGGAAGGATTTTAAAAAGGTCCAGTGTGTAACATTTTGGATTAAATATAGTTTGCTTTTTGTCACTGTAGAAGAGGCCTCTTGTATGTACTTTAGGTATGGGCCTTGTTTTACCGAGGCTGATGTTTCTGGAACAAACAAATCTGTCAGAAGGTGCTATTTGCATTTTGATGCAGAAGCTTACAAAACAAAGATGAATGGTAATTTCCACAAAAACTCCATGCATAAACCAATGAAGAAGGTGGTGGAAACAGAAACAGAATGGGAAAATTGACGAGTGGAGAAAGAGTGTTCACATCCCTTTTGGTATACGAAGGCTACCATAGTTCCCCCAACACACTTATAAATAGGGAAAGTTCTCTCTTTGTTGCAGTTTGAATTGTTCTCACCATAGGATATCACAAATGTTTACACACTGGACCTTTGAGAAGGGCCAATCAGTACCGTGATTTGTAAAATCTTACCTGCAGGGGGCAGCGTGCTTACATGTTACGCAGCAAATAATTTCTGATTTTGTTTGGGTGCACATGTACTGTCTTCATTAAAATCATCAAAATGTGCCCTTAGAAAGAAACAACAGAAATAAAAACCTAATCATAAAAACAGTCATACCAATATCCTTAATAACAATAATACAATAATAATAACAATGATACAATACATACACAAAAAAAAAAAAAAATGAATTGAACGAATTCATCGATCATTCCAACACCTCTATTAAAAATGTACACACCAAGTGAAGAACGTGTGGGGTGAAAGGGGATGTTTCGTCCTGCTCTTCACTGGATCTGTCGGAGGGGGGGAAAAAAAGTCCAAAATCATGGTATTGTGGTAGAGAAGCTTCCAGACAGCAGCTGAGAGACTTTGTCCTCAGGGGAGGGGCTGTGTTTTCCAGTCTCCTCTCTCCCTCCGTCTCTCTGCTCATCCCCCTTTCCCTTGCTCATTGTCTAGACCCTGACAGGAAGCCAGGGAGGCAGGGGCCGGAGTCAGAGAGCAGGCTCTTCCTGTGGCTCTGCGTCTGATTCCTGTTCAGACCGCCGGCCATCTTGCATGCTCCAGGAGGTCCCGCCTTAACCAGTGTCCCAGCGCGCTCGAGGGCTGCCCCAGAAGGCTGTGTGGCCGCAGAGTTCCCAAGTGAGAAGGTGGGTGGGGGGGGCATGGAGGAGGAAGGTAGTGGATCCCATATTGAGGGGTGGGAGAAGAAGGCAGAGGTTGTGTGTGTTTTTGTGTATGTATGCATGAAGGGGGTCCAATCCAATGTGAAAGATTGAAGTGAAGAAAAAAATAGGGTGGTTCAGGATTAAAACAAAAATACAAAAAAATAAAAAGGGGAAAAAAAAATAAAATCACACACTCATCGTCATGTTGGGTGAATACTGAAAAGAGAGAGAGGGAAGGGGGCAGGAAGGAAAAGATGAGCGGATATGTCACTGACAACATTTGAACACCAGAGGACGCTCAAACCCAGGCCTGCAAAGCTAAACTAGTCACAGGCTTAGATTTTAGCCACTGAAACCATGATCAACTTGATTTTAGTAATCTTAAACTCTGCCAAAAAGGTTACGTTTTTGGTCTGTTTGCGAGCAGCTTAATTAAAAAATGTAAGGACAAATTTTGATGAAATTTTCCAGGAAGACATAATTACATCGTGGTGGTGATCCAAATACAAAAACAGTGGGAAGCCGAGGGTCCTTGGCTGAGGTTTTCACTCACTGATTGCTTTCTCTAGTTTCTGATCACAGTTTGGATAAGAGCTGGTTACCAAACTTCTGTTTTGGAACAGAACAGGTTTACCAAAGTGTTTTTCTTTAGATTTGAAGAAGTCCTGTTGCTACAGATTCAAGGAGTTTTGGAGAACTGTATGTTCTCTATGTTTTTTCTTATTTTGACTATTTTTTATAAGATCTTGTTTGGCAACTTGTTTGTCATTAAATTATGTGCTATTCATCAAAGTAAAAAACGGAAGAAGTGTAACTGTATTATTAGTACAAAAACTCAGATGAAAATCAAGCCTGTGCGTCCCTGTTGCTCTGCAGGCTGAGGGTGAGAGACGATTACAGATATACACAATGCCACTTCTCAACCAACCTTTGATGTAATTTCTAAATATTTACAAATTATAATCACATCACAGTATAGAATGATTCCTACATGATTAGTAAGCGGCTACAATGCAAGCAGAACATCAGACATTCTTTTCAGCCTTGTTTTTACAACATCTTTTGAACAATGAACAAGCTGTTGTGCGTTTACATTTTTATTTGCTGTGTCCCAAGTGATGAGTGTTAAAACTAGAGGCTTGTTTGGTTTCTTCTCGCTGAGAAGTGACAAGAAAATCAGTTTGGTTCGGTTTGAAAAGGACAGACTGTATCTGACTGTACCACATGTGGAGAAGACCTGCAATTAGAGCCGATCATGTGCTTGTTCATTATCCTCACTTTTTTTGATGCATGATGAAGAGTGAACTGTGGAGAGCAGGAAAAGGGAACATAAGGCTGTTCTTTGTTTGACCGTGGACTCAGTGTGTATCATGCTGCTGCCAACATTTTGACTCCTTGTTTATGTTCCTGTCTGTACAAAGTACAGTGATACATTTTTGGTAAATCTTTACTTGCATACAACACTTACATGTGTTGTATATCTATTTCTCCTCAAACAATATGATTTGATGGCACTCACTATTGCTGATAAACAATAAACAGTGTGAACCCTCTGCTTGCATTCATCCACTGGTTTATGTCAGGATATTAAGGATAACCGTTAAGGGTTGAGAGATGCCATCCACTCGCTCTACTTACACTTTCGCTTTGGAATGGGTTCAAGAAGTTCCCGCCCATTTCGCCATCGTCTCTTGGCGTTCCAGGAGGGTTGTTCATGCCCCCCATGTTATTAGGAGAGCTCTGGAGGGGGGAGAAAAAAGAAAGAAGATTCTTTAATAAACACATTCAAATGTAGAAAATCAAATCAAGACTGGAGATAAACAATAAAACAAACATGACACAGCTTATAGAAAAATATAAAAAAAAATTTATCACCTTTGGCAACCCATCCATATCCCCAGACCCTGATGAAGTGTAAGAGAGAGGTTGGTCAGTTACTGTCTTTACATATACTGTGACGTTAGATACACCTACTGTATGAGTCATTTATAAAGTCGCACTGTGTTTTCACACACCTAGTGATCCGTTCATGTGGTGTGGCTCCATGGCTCCCATAGCTCCCATCGGTCCGTCAGGCCCAGGTCCCATAGGGAACTGACACATGTAGAACAAACATTTAATGGTGAGGATCTTTTCAGCTCAGGATGAAGAACATTAAATTAAATATTGTTCCTGTTGATTAATATTGAAACCGTTGTGAGGATAGGTTATGTAGTTACCTTTTTTTTTTTTTAAATAATAAAAAGAGTCTGAGGCTAAATCCACAAGACTCCGTTTGTGTATAAAACAATGTATACATTCTGCTCCGAATACACCTGCCATCTGCACATCTTGTTTGAGCTTGAAAAAACTATGGAATCTGTTACGTATGAAAACTCCAGGGTTGCATTTTGGATTTGGATGGCCAAAATGGAGACCTTTTAAAGTTACCCATGTTCACTTCCTGATTAAATCTCATCAGCCAGCCTAACATCAACAGCTTAAATATCAGTTGTGAATGAAAAGCTTAATTAATGCTTTCAGTTTCACCTCTCTTGTATTACTTTTTACTGTTGTCATTTCTTTTTAGTAGTACTTTCTGAAACTAAGCAAAACAACTGCTGAGGAGAAAACATCTGCTTTCTGTGTACACCAGCACGTGCCTACCCTGTGTACCTGCATGGTCACATGATATTTGTCTTCAGGGAGATTACTTTTTATACAAAGCTGAAATGCTTGTCTGGACACAGCAGCTTGTTTTAATTTGAATGCAGCATTTCCAAATGAAAATGTATTAGCATGGATGCAGCAGGGAAATGTTAAAAACCAGGAAAGGTAAAGCCATTAGATCTTTTTTTGCTCAACTTTCAATAATGTGAGACTCACATTGGGTCTGTTGCCTCCAGGTCCAATAGGATTCATCATTGTATAGATGTTTTCACTGGAGTTGGTTGAATCTAAGAGGAAAATACATTAAATTTAGTTGTTGGAAAGCAGATAATGGCAAATAGATGACACAAAAAAAGGTGAGAGTGGTAGAAGAGGTGGGAAATATGCATGCTTGTTTAGTGAGGGGAAAGAGAATGGGAGGGATGTTTGTTTTATTAAGACAAGGGTTAGTGCCGGGGACTTAGTTAGGTGACGCACCACCTGGGCTGGGCATGATGGGCGTTCCAGGTGGACCTCCTCCGCCTGGAGGACCCTGAGGAGCAACCATTGACAGAGGTTAAAATCAGTAAAATAAATATAGTTGTTTTGTTTTTTTTTTAAATCATAATCTGGCTTTGATAAGATTTGAACTCACCACATAGTTTCCTGGAGATGAGGAGGAGTATGCTATCTGCAGACAGAAGAGGAAACAAATAATCACATCACTGGGCCAAAGGAAACAGAACACAGGGGCAAATGAGCATAACTTTCACAACCTGATAAATTCCCAAAAAATAGGCCTACAATAAATGGTATTTTTGTGATGCTTATATAATTTCGGACTCTATCTGGAAAGGTTTTTCAGATCAAAGTTTGTACTTATATCTAAGAACCATTCCTTTAATTGTCCAAGGAAGAGATATAATAAGGACAAGTACCTCTCTTCAATTGTTACCCCAGCCGTATAATTTCCATGACAACACAACAATTTATTCTTTACAATCAAAACATCTCTGACATGGTTAATAAAAAAAAGCTTGAAGTTTATTGTACAGAAGGTTGTTTCTTTGCTTGTCATTTTCATGTGGTCCTGTGCAAAGTTAGAGTTCAAGGGTTTCAGACTCACAGAGTTAGCATTAGGTCCAGGCCAAGGCCCTCTTCCTCCAGGACCCCTGGGGGGGAAAAGAGAGAAGGAGATGAATGAATGAAGAGACAAAATGGGAAGAGGAAATTGTGTTAAGAGAAATTAAAAATAAATGATGCCATAAAGTAAAAGCAGATTTTAATAACTTGCTTAAAAAATGTACCGTGTGTCCAAGGTGATTTAACTTACATATTCATTCCTGGCATGGGACCGCCCATGGAGTTGGGAGGAGGCCTCATGCCTCCATAATTCTGTGAGACAAGAGGTTTAATATGAATTTTCTTGAGCACATTTCTCATTTTTACTCATTTTATTGACTCTAATATTTATCACGACTTGCCAACTACAACTGGACTGCTAACCCAGTATCACCCCTTTGAATACATACCGATACCGGTATCAGATTGATGTAGTAATTTTACATCTTTTAAACTACTTAGCTATGTGTTTAAGGTTGCATCTATTGATTATTTCCATAATCTAATTGTCCACTGTTCATTTTCACAATTAATCAACTAGGTGTTTGTCCATAAAATGTCAGAAAATGTTGATCTGTATTTTCCAGACCTAAAAAGGTTGATCACCTCATCTGTGTTGCACACAAACCAAAATGATTCGATTTTATATCTGGAGAAATGAAACCAGACAATATTCACAATTTAAGTAGCTGAAAAATCTGAAAACTTGTTTTACTTATTAAAAAAAAAAAAACAAAACAAAAAAAACACTGAAACTGATCTAATTATTGCAGCTGATCCATTCTCCACCTAACCATAATAATGCTCCAACTGTGTAAAAAGCATTATGCTGCCATAAAGAAATAAATAGCCCATAACATGGACCCAGTTAAAATACAGTCGCTGCTTTTCAATTTAATTTTTATATTCTGTGATTAGTGAAGCATTTCTACAATACTTGGGGTTTTTGAATCAGATTCTACATTTTTATTTTTCTGATATCCAGTCCAGTGATTCTGACCAGTATTGGACTGATAACGACATTGTATCAGCTCATCCCTCACCACGTTTCCGCATAATATCCAGATTAAGACATGCTGTACATCGCAAGACTGATTACACCCTTAAGATACTTAAAATAAATGATCAAACTACAACCAAGAAAGCCCTCACACATCTGCCAACACCATTTGAATATATGAATATATTAATTTAATTATGTGTGTTAAGTGTCATTAATAGAAAAAGATTGTATAGTCTTTGTACATAGTATTTTAAACAATACATTCAATGAAATGTAAATAAGTGGTATATGCAATTTCAACTAGGTCTACAATGATTATTTGATTATTCAATCATTAATCAATAACAATTGGTTTGATTTCAGCAATTAATACAAGCTTTCTGATTTTTCAAATCCTTAACTGTGAATATTTTATGGTTTCTTTGACCATAAAATAAAAAAACAAGCTCAATGAGAAAATGAGAAAAACAAAACAAGACATATGAGAACATCATCACTTTAAAGGTTTGAGAAACAATGATCAACATTTTCTGACTCGACGGACCAAACAAGTGAGAAAAGAATCGATGAAGATAATCGTCAGTCACAGCCCTGCATTCGACTGTATGTGGTCTTACTTGTGGGCCCATGGCCATTCCTCGAGGAGGGTTCATTCTCATTGGTCCGCCCATGTTTGGATGTCCTAGAAGCACAGGTTTATAAAAGAAAAAAAAAGAGTCACACACTCATACTGCGACAGAAAACATGTCCCTTCCGCTTGTGTAAAAACACATCTGGCTCAACTCTTTAACTCAGGAGCTAAGCTGTGCTACAGACAATCCTAATCCAATTAGGTGTAACCCTGTGGCTTCTGAAGCTAAATTAACCCCACACACCACTTTGAGAAAAAAAAAAAACAAACCACACCAACATTTAGTCAGCACAAACGAGAAATGAGCATTCAATTTTAGTAAGGGACTATATACTTCATCTCCTAAATACAACTAAAAATAAAAGTGTTTGGATGTTTAAAATTAAATAATGAATTTATTGAATTTATTAAATAAAAATAATGAATTTATCTGCACTTGTCAGCACTTTCCACATGTATATAATAACTCCTAATATGTTGTTTACTTATCATAAAACACAACCTGGAGCTGGACAAACAGCAGGAGATGTATGGGTCACTGGTTTAATCAATAAAAAAGTAACACTTGAACTTTAAACAAGATTAGATTTGCAGAACAGCAGCACTATAGATTTTTTTCAGCAAGTTGTTGCTCACACAAACATTACTGCTACACATCAGTATTTAAGTTAATTACTAGTTACACTCTTAATGGAATCACCTTCTGTTACAATTACACTTAATCTGCTACACAAAATAAAGTAGCTTCAGTACATCTGTGACTACAGCTTCTATACACCAGCCATACCTTGCGGTCTTGTCGGGTCCAGACTATTTGGCAAAAGAGGCTGAGATCCAGGGATTCCCCCAGGAGGCTGAGAAGAGACCAGACATGGAAATGATTAACAAACATGTGCGCTCCAGATTCATCAAAAACCAACATTAAAAAGAGTGATTATTGGGAACAATCAAGTTCTGTACCTGATTTGGCATTCGGAGTGAGGGGCGCGGTCCACCTGGATACCGCGGTGACATGAAAGGCTGTAAGTGAAAATGGAGAAAGGGGTACAAGAAAAGGTGGGTGAGGTTGGGGAGAGAGAAAATGACATTTTCATTATTGATAAATCCAGAAGCACTGAAACAGGAAGAGCACCGAGGACAGAACATGGACATGTTGTGGTCAGAGGATGGAGGATGACACAGAGATTACAAATTCATCACATCAGCCTAAAATAAAACACTCTCCATAGACAAACCATATGCACTCAAAGCATAGCTGTGTGTGTGTGGTTTAAGACAGCATTCACACAGGTCCCTGCTGTTGCTGTGGTGTAAACCGATTCAGCATGTGGCCTGCTCGGAGTAGTTAGAGACACGTCCTTTCAAAAACACCATTCAAAATCCTTCAAGGAAGCATATCCACACTCACTAGCACACAAGACAGAAACCAGGAACCACAAGAATGAAGAGCAGAGCTGCCAAAGCTCTAAGCTCTACCTCCACAGTGGCATCTGCAGGTTTACTTGTGAAAAAGCACTGAAATGGATGCTAACATGTCATCTGTTGGTTAAGTTTCATTTTTTGGCAACTATAAATCTAAAGCCCTGACTGTCCTAAATCTATGTTAACCGCCTATACATGCAGTATGTATGTCCATGTGTTATTGTACATCTGTGCAACGTGGCCATAGTGCCTGTCCCCTGTTTTATTTATAAGATGCTAGAAGAAGTAAGCAGAGGGGAGGGGAGTGAGCCGTGCACTTTAGTGCATGTGTGTGTCTGGGTGTGTATGTGTATGTTAAGAGCAGAGGAGGTGATAAGTGTGCAACCCCCGGATACACACACACACACGGATACAAGCTGCTCTGGGGGGAGGGGCAAGGAGTGAATTATTCATCCCACAGATGGACAGCTGATTCTGGGTCTTAAAGAGGAGTTGGCCCTGCTACCTCTGGGTGCTTCGCTTTTATAACGGAGCTGGCAAATGGAGGGGTTGACTTCAACGGGGAATTGCCCAGAACAAAATTCAAAATAATAGGGCTTTAGGGGACAACAGGAAGAAGAAGAAATAAGAAGAAAATGTGCGAGTGGTGAATGGAAAGAGAGGGAGCTTGTGTGTAGGCGACGGGGAGTAGAAAGGGGTGGTGGGTGGGTGGAATCAGAGGGGATGAAAGAGTGTTTGAGAGAAAGTGTTGTGTGTCTTACCTGGCCGTGGGGTCCCATCATAGGGTTGCTGGGGTTGTGTGGGGGGGGCTGTGCATGGGGGGACTGCTGAGAGCCAGGTGGTCCCTTTAAGAAAGAAGAGCGATGTCAGAGAGGGGAGGGGCCAAAAGTGGGGTTTACACCTGAAGGAATTGCCCAACCACAATTATGAGAAGAGGAGGACGAGAAGGGGGGAGTGAGTGAGGGAGTCTTTAGTCCAGAAGGGAAGAAGAGGAGCAAGAGGGTGGAGGGAACAAAAGACATTAGCACCTTTTCCACCAAAACTACCAGGAACTTTTATTACCGGGAACTTATTTGCCCGGGTAAAAAAGTTCCTGGTAATCTGTGTGGTTTGCGTTTCCACCACACCTCCAAGTTCTTGGATGTTGTTGATGACATTTAACGTCCCGGAGGATCACTTGATTGTGTTTGATTCTCAAAACCTGTTTAATGTTAATAAACAAGAATAAACTATAAAACAATTACAGACATGTGGAGGGGGGGGAACTATAAAACAATTACAGACATGTGGAGGGGGGGGGGGGGGGGGGGGGTTGTAAAGGTGCTTCAGTGAGATGGTGGGAGTGAAAACAGCTTTAAAATAGTTTTTACCGACATCGCTGTATCAGCCTAAGATGACAACAGCAGAAACGTGTTTGTGTATAAAACCTGCTCTGCTCGCGACATGATGATTTTTTTTCCCCCTCCTCATATTTTATTAGTTTCTTCTCAACCTGCTTATGTGCAAGAGAGGCTGCGTTGCATCAGAATCATTAGCTCGTTCATTCCGTTTGATGCACAAAGAGCTTTAGAACGATACACGATATGTGCTTTTCACATCAGTGTCTCTAAAACTCTCAACTAACACAGAAAAAGACGTTAGATTTGTCTCTAGTCGCTTTTTTGATAAAGAGTCACTAGAGCGCCTGAATACACGCTAAATATAGCGACTAATGTTGCTACGTTCTCAACAAGGAAACAGCTGCAATATGTTCCACACAGCCCCGTCCATCCAAAGTTCCTGGTAATCTGAATAGTCCCTGGTCGCGAGTAGGTACTAAATTTACGCGGGTAAAGCATTTACCAGGGTAATATTTAATAATTTAATAAGGGTAATTTCAGTGGAAATACACCCAGGTTTTTTAATTACCTGGGTAAATGAAAAAAGTTCCTCTGGTGGAAAAGGGCCTATTTTGGGCAAATACTGAAGTTAAATAATGCACGTTTTCACAAGCAAAAAAAAAACAAAACAAAAAAAAAACACTGAATAATTTGTGGTAGCCAAACAGGAAAAGGGATTCCATTTCAAATCCAAACAAGCTAAGATTATCAACTTCTATTAGCAACCAGTGAATTCACCCCATGACGACTGTTCGAGGCCTCATCCAGCAAACTGGAGGATTATGACCACTTTTTATGTGTGGTCAATGGTGGCTACTTTGTAACAGACTTCACTTAAACCCACAGGGCAGAGGATTGCATGTAATTGTCCCTGTAACCACATGGGGGCAGTGTTGCCAAAGGCTCACTGCAACAGGACAGGCCGCAGCAGGACAGGCACTAATGGCAACTTCAAATCACACTGTACAGACATGAACAAGTTTAAGTTTGTTTTTTGTTTTTTTGTTTTTTCCTGGTGATCGTATGCCTACTTCAGTCTCTGTTGCCAAAGAGAGCAACCCCCAGCTTCTCCACACACTGCTGTGTTATTGCTGACATTTATCTCTGAGAAAAGAGGTTAACGACCCCTAATAAATAACTCATTATGCCACCGTCCTTCTCCCGCTCTGTCACCATCACTGTGTTCATCTACCCACTTTTCTCCTTCATTTTCCAGTTGTCTGAAGAAAACAAAAGCTTACCAATTTACAAAACCACAAATGGAATTTTCCATGTTTCCCTTCCAGGCATCCGGCTCAAACAAACAACACATAGGATGACCTCAGAGTCTTGGGGTATTTGTACCTTTAGTTGGGCAATGAAAGAATGTTTACTGTCTGAAAGGTATAATTTAGAGAGTATTTTATCCATTTACTTGAACAGACTCTAATAAATAGCACCTGTTTTGAGTCATTATAGGTGTAAATGTTAAATAATTCAGTACAAAAAAAAAAAAGAGTCCAAGCATCTGTATCTTGTCAGAGTTTTGAAAAGGCACCGATAATGTCAATAATGTGTTTCTGTAACACTGAGACTTTCCAGCAACAAAACCTTAAATAGAAAACAGTGAAAAGCTCAGTGAGCTATTAAGAAAGTTTTTTTCCCTGATCAACAGTCTAAAACCAAGACAATCATAAGGTGAAACCAGCTGTTTTGTATTCTGTCCTGAAATGACTCATCAGTCATCGATAGTTACGGACGACTGTTCTGTTAAATGTTGTACCAATACACATTTGTGAAATCAGTGTCTAATATGAATCAAAATATTTTTTATTGGTTTTTGTACAACAGCTTGTGTTGCAACAACAGAGCAGATGTGTTTAATTTCTTGAAATTTCAAAAAAGAATTTAATATTTCTTGGATTGATGTTTTTGATGTTTTATAAAAACATCAATTAAGTTTTACTAGACCGATTAAATTTCAATAAAAATAAATGGAATTTTAGTTCTCGGAAGCTTGATATATGGTCCTAAGTCAGTAAAACTTTTTTCATCCAAAAGTTACAGTTTTTCAATGACCAATTTCTAGTATTTCATGTTTATTTCTATTTAAAATACATAAATGCGCTGCAGTGCTGACACAAAATGCAGATTAGGGAGACCAAAGCAATTACAATATATAAAAATCATATCGGCCATCAGCTGCTCTGACATTGAAAAATTGGTATCAACCATAGAAAAACCTGTATCAATCACCTGTCGGTAACTGGGTTAACGTACTGGGACTGAAACTCATCAAAAAACACGTAATGACACTCAACTGTAACTACCAGTATCAACCATATCTGCAGAAAAAAAACCTGAGTTTCAAGTTACAGTAGAGTCACCTGAACATGTGCACAAACACGCGTGGGTAAACACACACACACACACACACACTTTCTCACTCCTGCACCAATGTTATAAATAGCACTTCCAAGCATCTCCTCACCCTTTTCTCACCCCACCCTTCTCCTTGCTTATTCACAGTGGGACTCTCACTAGTACCAGTACCACCACCACCACACTCAGTAGATTGCCTCAATCAATGAAGTGGAAGGTAGCTGCAGAAACAAACACGGGGCCATAACCAGTGTGTGGCATTGGCTCTTCTCCTCCCTCCACTCTTCATCTCTCTCCACCTTTTCTGCTTTTTCTATCTTGTCACTGGTGTTTTCTCTCCTACTCTACTCCACCACCTTATCATGCCGCCTGCCAAATGCCAGTGCTGTCCATCACACCGCTGCCTCATGGATAATGTGTGCGCGTGCCAGTTTTTGTTAGTAAATGTGCACACATATACCTGCATGTGTTGATATGATATGTGTCTGAAGTGTTGAGTGTAGGTTTATGTGTGTCTTTTTCTTCACTCTTCAAACAGCCATTTCCCACACAGAAACTGTTTCCTTCACAGAGCGAGGACAGGTCAGAGACAGGGACGTTGGATGGAGATGGAAGAATGGAGGGAGGATGGATATGAGATGGTTGACTCACATCGAGAGAAAGGAAAAAAGAAGAAAAGGCAGAAAGAACAGAGCGGAACTGACAATGAGAGAACGGTGTGAGCTTCAGAGCCTGTGACGAGTTCAATTAGCAAGAGTGGAATAAACATTTGTTTGGACAAAAATTGGAAAATTAAAACAATTGGGAATTTGGATACCCAAAATGCTACTGTGGTGCGACATGACTTATAACCATTTACTGACCTTAACTCATAATAAGCAGTACAGAGTGACATTGGGTTGTTTTTAATGGTTATACTAAAGTAACAGATCACCCGACAACATAAGCCATTTGTGACAGATTTGGCTGTAAAATGATTTACAGTTAAATAACTACCTGTAAAAATATTGCAAAAGTAGTATAACTTTCAAGATATTAGTCTGACATGCCCAGTCTGATCATACATAATATCGAGGAGAAGTAAAATGCATGACAAAAACTGTCAAAGATGTAGATATACGGCATGTATAACTGTTGTGGAAGAACACAAAGTCTGAAAAATACGTTTTTGAAAGTATAAGAAAATATGGTTAGTCTAAGTTTAATGACATGCTGATTTAATCAAAGAATTATGTCGTCGTCAATAAGCAGGGAAATGTCTAAATGTCACGGCCTTCTTAAGAAATTCTTTTAAATCAAGACGGAATGTAAAAATATGTACATAAACAGACTGCAGTAATAATTTTCCCAGTGTTGGAGATGAAAATCAGAGAACAAACACACACTGCCTGAAATTTAAATTGAGTTTATGACATGGAAAAAGGTGGGTTTGAAGGTGGTGGAGAAGTGAACAGGACAGTGACAGAAGGGGGTGGGTCATACCTGGAAGAAGCCCGGGGGCATGGGTCCACCTGGCATGGCGTCATTAGGTGGCATGTTGCCCATCACTGGGCTTGGCGCTGCCGCTGCGCTCTGAAACACACAAACAAAGTGATTAGATTGTTTTGTCTCTTTGTTTGAGAAGGCTCTACATTAATATCTATATACAATATGATGCACTGGGTACCAAATTACTACAGGGGGCAGTATCTGCATCTGGAATCCTAGCAAACCCCCTCTTACCCCTTCCCATCTAAAGTTTAATGGTTAATTCAGAAAAGTATCTTTAATTACAACCTTTAAACTCTTCCCTCATCTCTGTGGCACAGAGAGGGAGGAGGAGAGAAGGACATTAGCCACTTCACTTCCAAAGACAAACAATTCAAGGTGAAATATGGACAAAATTGTATTCATATTTTTCTTTCTCCCATAGCTGCCGCAGAGAAAGCAGACTGCAGCCATCCTGCCGTGTGCTGTCACACAGATGAGGAGCACTGTTTTACCAAGCTGTTACTTTTACATCATAAATCCAACCCTGTGATGTATGATGATGGTTTTAATTTCATGTAATAAATTTGTGTTGTCCTCTGTATTATTTTACTACATGTTTTACGTCATGGTAATTTTTATAATTTTCATCATTTATCTTTTTTTTTCCTTAATGCATAAAAGATATGAAATATTGTGGGGTTTTTTGACTGTGGCAGTATGATGAAGTATAAATGTAACTCATGGGTAATCAGGGAGATACACAGGGAGATGCACAACAGAATTTACAATACATGTACAAATATTAATACCTACATAATGCCTCAAGGTTTTCTGTACACATTATTTGACACAGCATTATTTTAAAATAAATTTCCACTCTCCAGTAAGCCTCCAGTAAGCCTGGATTAAACTGTAAACATTAAAAGATGCCTCAGTGATAATTACCAACTTGCTTAATCACAAAGCTTTGTTAAGTAATATTCTTTTTTACAGTTAATACACAGGTTTAACCAAAATATAATACATTTTGCATTACATATACACACAACGGTCAGAACTTGGGTTTTGTTTTAAGAGAAAATAAGCAAACAATTAAAGAAACATAACACTTAATTTTCTCTGGGAGAATAAGGCCCATTTACACATCACCCAGTTACCATCTAATTCATCAGGTTTTGAAAATAAACAACACAATTTAGGATATGCATCCTAAATTTTACAAGGAAAATACAATGTCATCATTATTATATCATGATATCTAAACCCTACACAACATATATTCAAATCCTACAATTAAGAAATAATACATTAGAAGTCTAGAAAGTCAATTTTTACAAGTTAAAAAAAATATTAAAAATACCATGACAGCAGCTACCTTACAACACTAATAACATTTCAACATGAAACAACACCACCATTTCCTATTTCCTTTATGTCGGTCAACCAATATAAAAGAATAAAAGTTGGCTTTTAGATAAGAAGGGCAGACAGTTTCAGTCCAAGAGTCAAATATGATATAACTGTATTGTTGTCAACACACAATGACAAAGACGCATGTTGAGAGTGCTTACATAAGCAAACACACTCAAACTTACACACAGACTCACTAAGAGTTGCATCACAGGCTCATAAAGTGCAGGCCTTCAGTTCAGAGCGGCAGACGGGGGAGAACCACAGGCCACAGGACCTGAACAGGGAGGGGGTTTAAGACCCTGGAGAGGGAGGTGCTCTCTCTCCCTCTGTCACACACACACGCATCCAGTGTTCCACCAGCTTACACGCACACCTAACGGACATACAACATTCATATGACGCATACAACACACGACATACATGACACATACAGTGCATGCTTGGACAACAACGCATTAACCAATTGCATGCGTGCACATAAACATAATGGCTGCCTTTCTCCTTGTGACAATCTGAAGGCTACACACATGAAAACTAGGAAAAAAGAAAAAAAAAAATCACAGACTTACACAATGACACACGCACACACACCTCCCCCATCTTTATGCTAATTCTGCTAGTGAACATGAGCAGGCCACTGAGTCCCTGGGGAAGAAGCAGGGTCGGCTGCCTCTTTCTCTCCATCTCTATCCTCCCTCTCATCCATCTCTCTCTCACTCTGTTCTTCTGCACACTTTTTCCTCCATCTTCTCTCCTCTCTATGACCCTCCTCACTTATTTTTCCCAGCACTGGTTTATACATACACAAGCACAAACATCCATACACACACCTTCCCCCGTGCCCCAACCCTTGTACTATTCCTCCCCATCGCAACCTCTCCTCCCCTAAGCCTCCCCCCAGTAGGGTGTCAGCAGCTTGCAGAAGCTGTTGCTATGGAGACAGGTCCTATCTGCACTCTGTCCCCCTGGCATCCCCCACTCCAGGAGCGCAGAGAGAGTGAGAGGGAGAAGGCACAAGAGTGAGATAGAGGAAAGAGTGAGTTAGAAGATACACGAGTGAGGCAGAAGAAGGGGAGAAAAAAGGTGATGAGAAGGGAAAAAACCAAAGATAATGTTACAAGGAGATAGATTCTGTTCACTATCAATCACTCAGAGTCACATTATTGTTCGAGACTATTAGTGACAAACAATGTGAATTCTCGGTTTGATGCTGACTGAAACTGAATGTAAACTAAAAGCACAAGCGAGTGTAGTTGCCACAAGCAAAGCATAAGGTAGATTTTAGTATGCAGTAGTATGCTCTTTATTAAAACCATCTGGCCTGGGGAAATACAGAAGGATCCAACTGTGCTTTTTTAGTTTTTTTGTAGTAACACCCACAATACTGCCTATACCTACCTTTCAATTTGAACTGCAGACTCAGGCATAGGAAACTGTCAGTGACAAGATGGCCTCCTTGAATCAGAATAACTTGTTTCACCATGAGTGTCAATGTTTTTTTGTAAACAATGACTGCTGATGCAGAGCATGAAAATATGGGGACACAAGGAGTGTACCTGTATGCAAAGAAGCAATTTCAGTAAGTCCATTCCAGAGCAGACCTTAATGCTGTGCTAATTAGTTGATATAGTGAACACAGTGTTTAGTAGTAGAGTTGAATTATTCATTGTCAGGCTGAATGTATGGGAAGTCTTTTAATGAAGGCATCGTGCACGTGGTTCAGTCAGACAAAGTGCTGGGTGGCAGCACAACTTGAAAAGACTTTTAATGGCTGACATGCTGCAGGAAAGAGAAGAATAAGTTTCTTTCATTGAGGCTGGCTCCAAGTTCAACGGAACCCCACGAGACACATTTTCAAATGTCTGGGCATATTTACACGGTTTAAACTGTAAACTATATTTTAATGGCCTTCCTCGGCAGTGTTGCTTCTATGCAGAGTCCCAGAGCTACGTCCGCACAAAAATAATATGAGGCGAGTTTTTATGTTACCTGGCTGTCAAAAATATAGGATCTGGACTGCAGGCCTCAACTGCAGCTCATCACTGAGGTTTCACTAAGTTAGGCATGGAGAAATGTTAACCTTAGCATTTCTTTTACAACATAACAAACCTGCTATAAAATAAAGTAAAAAAAAAAACACTGTTGCTGACTCCTCAAATGTGGACAATTTCTGCTATTCTTTTTCTTATTAAAACAGTATGTAATGTCTGCTCTAGGGGTCTAGTTTGATGATGTTTGGAAGCAGCATGGGATCATGTCAATTGTCATTTGAAATTGTGATTTTATTTGTGATATCATTACTTACTTTTATACATTTAAAAGACAATGGGGCAATACCACAATATATCAACATATTACCTACTGTGCCCTAATGCAAGGATGAGAACTTAAATCTATGAATTGTTTCTAACATTTATGTACAGAGTTCTAATTGGCAGTGAACAAAAAAAAAAAACAGTATTGTCAAACTGCAGCCTCTGCGATTAAGTAATTGCATTGTTTGAAGTTGCAATTTTGGTTTAAAAATAGTTATTTGCAGAAATGTTAGATTTTAAATGTTAAAAAAAAACTCAAATCTCTAATTTGGGACAGAACTTGGGCAGTAGAACTCCTGAAGGCCCATTTAAATTATTTTGACATTTTATAGAGCAAATCATTTATCAATAACAGAAAAACAGTTACTAAGAGGAGTCATTAGCTACAGCTTAACATTCACCAAAAATTATATTGTTCGAGTATGTGATTGAGACGTCTTTACACAGATGCAGACACAAGTCGACTGCAAGTTCAACAATGGAGGTAATTTTTACTGAAACCACTTATCTGATTTAAGTCTGCGAAAAGCAGCTTCAGGCTGAAACGCAGCAGACATGCAACATAAAGCTTAAACCTCTGATTCCTAAACATTCACTCAGCCTAAATGGAGACAACCCCAAGTACCATGCAATAAACCTTACCCATCCCTCTGTGGCACCACGATGGCGTGTTTGTGGCAAACATATTTTAAACTTGCTGACATCTTAATCTGCATTTTTGTGGCTTTCGCTATGATGACACCCTGCTGCGCTGATGCTTCCTCCTCAGAAAAAGCCCACAATGTTGATGAATAGCCTATCAGAGAACAAAAAACTAATGATCTGATTGGCTGGTACAGTACAGTATGTAGATGGACTATACAGAAAAACATTGATCCCTCCCTCTCCACTTTCCTCTTCCTTTCTCACCCGTAGGACCTTCTGTGCAGATCAATAGTGCTCAACACATTATTGACCTCTGCCTGATACCTTTCACAGGGATAAAGACATAGACAACACAACATGGAGAGGTATGAAGAGACAGAATCAGCATGTGTGTGTGAGTCTGTATTTATGTGGGTCCCTGCCTGGAGAGTGTACTAATCTACATTCTGGTTCACACTGATATGTACCTCATCACTGTCTCCTTGACCTGCTGTCCTTAGCGCACAGAGAGGGAGGAAAAGAGGGAGAAGGGGTGAGGTGAAGGGGTGAGGATAGAAGAGAGTGAGAGGCTGTGAAGACAGGAGGAAAACCAGCTGATTGTGGTGATCTGGCTAATTTATCAGCCCAGTCAACAGTGTGTTTCGCTCTGAAGCAACAGGATATGGCTGCTACTTGGACTTTCTAGTCTGACAAACAAATGTGCACACACAGAGTCTCTGAAGGCCCAGTTGGTTCTTAAAACTAGCACATCATGCACACCAAACACACACACATTACCCCCAAAGCTGCTGCCAAGGTAGCAGTACTGAACCAGACAGACGGACTCTCTCACACACACACAGACACACACGGGATGTCGAGTATTACTATGAATACATGCTACAGACACAACATCCACTAAGCCAACACTTGGGTGAGAAGGCTGCCAGAAGATGAAAGCATGAGGAGAACGGAAATAAATGTGGATCTGAATATAGTTTTAACTCGAGATGATGGAATTTTAATGCATTTTTTTTGTCCACGCATTAAAATAATCACTCATAATAATTAACTTACATGCTCCAAACTTTAGGACAGTATTTAATTTTGTTACAGGAACCAGTTACAGTGCTCCTGTAAATTCAAAAATATTACTTCTTCATGGTCAATGTACTACTTCAGCTTTAAATCTGGTGACATTAAGCATTAAAGCTGAATGCTTTTACTTAAATACACATTTGAGTTACTTTTTGGTACTGCAATATTTTGCTTCCTAATACTTTCACTCCAGGACAAATAAAAAACAAATACTGTACAATTTTACTTCACTATAGTAGTAACAAGAAAATCAAATAAATAAGATCCAGCTTTACCATTACCAGCTTCACAAGTAAAGCAGTGTTTCCACGGAGTGGAATGATTTGGTTTGGTACATTTTCATTAGGAATAGTACCAAAATAACCAGCCCCAACTGTTCCATTTTTGGCACCATTCCCTTGGGGTAGGAGAGTAAAATGGTATGGTACAGTCTGGATGGGGCTAGACCATGATGGAAACACGGCATGAGTGACTGAAGTAAGTGCAAGCAATGTGTATAATAAGCATAAATAATTATGATCTGAAAACATATACATCATTCTTAAATTAGAAGACATCGTGTTTGGTAGGTGCTGCATCAAAATATATTTTAATATGTTGATGCACAAGTAAAGTACTACTTGTGACAAAACACAGCTGCAACTGAA